>CAUYPK010073519.1:0-12339 GCA_963574355.1 Loris lydekkerianus | reverse complement strand
TTCACTATAGCAGGTGGGTTTCTCCCACTATCTACTGTCCCAGTGGGGTCCCTCCCCCTACCCTTTGTCACATTAAGTCTGTTCTACTCACTTTCACAGACAAGTCTCACTCAACGCTCACTAACACATTGGGTCCCTCCCATTTTTCACTGTCATCCTGGGGTCCCCCCAATACTCCCTTACACATTGGGTCCCTCCCACTATTCCTGTCACAGGTGGGTCCTTTCCAGGGTACACTGACTCATTGGGAACCTCCCATTATTCACTGTCAAGGGGGAGTCTCTCTCATAATTCACTGGGCTCTCCTACTATTCTCCGAAAACATCTGGGTTCCTCCCACTATTCACTATCAAGGGTGGGTCCCTCCCTTTAGTTCCTGTCACAGTGGGGTCCCTCCCACTACTCACTGACACATTGAGTCCTTCCAAATATACTTCTCAAAGGCGGGCCTCTCACATTGCTCACAGACACATTTGGGCCCTCCCACTATTCACTGTCACAGGTGGGTCTCTTCCACTACTCACTGTCACAGGAGGGTCCCTCCCAGGGCTCACTGACACATTGGGACTGTCCCACTATTTACTATCAAAAGGGTGTCCCTATCAGTCGATATTCTTCTGTACCCTATTCAATAAATACATTTGGGTTCCTCCCAATGTTCACTATCACAGGTGGGTTCCTCCCACTATTTACTCTCAAAGAGGGGTGCCCCCAAATACTCACTGTTATGTTTGGTCCCTAATATTCACTCTCACAGGCATTTCCCTCCCCATCCTCACTGACACATTGGGACCCTCCAAATACTCACTGTCACAGGTCAACCCCTCACTCTATTTACTGTCACATTGGGTCTGTACAATTCAGTCTCTCAGGTGGGGCCCTCCCACTGCTAACACATTTCGTCCCTCCCATTATTCACTGTCACAGTGGGGTCCCTTCCACTTCTCATTCACAGATTGGGTTCCTCCAATTATGCCTGCCACAGGCAGGTCCCTCCCACTGCTCACTGACACATTGGGTCTCTCCCACTATTCAGAGTCACAGGCGATTCCCTCTCACTTCTCACTTGCACAGGAGCATCCCTCCCCCTGCTCAAGGACACATTGGGACCATCTCACTATTTGCTGTAAAGGGAGGGCCCTCTCAGTACTTACCGCTCTCTCCCTCTATATTCACTGAACGCACTAGGGTCCCTCCCACTATTCACTATCCCAGGAGGGTACTTCCCACTATTTATTGTCACAGTGGGGTCCCTTCCACTCCTCAGTATCACATTAGTTCATTCCCTACTACTCATTCTCACAAGCGGGTCACTCCAAATGCTCTTGGAAACTTTGAGTTCCTCCAAGTGCTCACTGTTGCAGGTAGATTCCTGCCACTATACACTGCCACAGGTGTGTCCCTCCCACTGCAAACACATTGGGTCTCTCCCATTATTCACTGTCACAGTGGGGTTCCTCCCACTACTCACTCACACATTGGTTCCCTCCAACTATGCATCTCATAAGCATGTTCCTCCCACTGCTCACTGGCATATGGGGTCCTGACAACTTTTCACTGTCATATTGGGGTCCTTCCTAAAACTCATTGATACATTGGGTATCTCTCAGGATTTACTGTCACAGTGGTGTCCTGCCCACTACTCACTCACACATTGGGTCCCTGCCACTATGCCTGTCACAGGCTGGTCCATCCATCTGCTCACTGACACTTTGGGTCCCTCTCACTATTCACTGTCTAAGGGGAGGGGCACTCTCAATATTTACTCTTCTCTCTGCCTATACACTGAACTCATTTGGCTCCCTCCCACGATTTCACTATCACAGGCAGGTTCCTCCCACCATTTACTGTTCCAGTGGCATCCCTCTCCCTATTTCCTGTCACAATAGGTCCCTACTACTCACTCTCACTGGCGGGTCCCATCCAATGTTCAGGGAACATTGAGGCCCTCCAAGTACTCACTGTTTCAGGTGGATCCCTCCCACTCTACACTGCCACATGTGGGTCCCGCCCACTGCTAACACATTGGGGGCCTCTCATTATTCAGTGTTACAGTGGGGTCCCTCCCACTATTCACTCACACATAAGGTCCCTCCCATGATGTCTGTCAGAGGCCAGTCCCTCCATCTGCTCACTGACACATTGAGTCTCTCTCACTATTCACTGTCTACGGGGGCAGGGGTACCCTCTCAACACTTACTGTTTTCTCCGCCTGTATGCTGAACACATTTGGGGCCCTCCCACTATTTCACTATCACAGGTGGGTTCCTTCCACTATTCCCTGTCCCAGTGGGGTCTTTCCCTCTTTTCCCTCTCACATTAGGTCCCTATTGCTCACTCTCACAGGCAGTTCCCATCCAATGCTCACGGACACATTGGGGCCCTCTAAGTACTCACTGTTGCAGGTGGATCTCTCCCACTCTACACTCCCACAGATGGGTCCCTGCCATTGCTCACTAACATATTGAGTCCTTCCCATTATTCACTATTGCAGTGGGGTACCTCCCCCTGATCACTAACATATTGGGTCCCTCTCATTATTCACTGTCACCCTGGGGTCCCTCCCAATACTCCCTCATACATTTGGTCCCTCCCAATATGCACGTCACAGGTGGGTCCTTCTCACGGTTCACAGACTCATTGGGAACCTCCCATTACTCACTGTCAAAGCGGGGGTCTCTCTCAGTAATCAATGGCCTCTCCTACTATTCTCTGAACACATTTTGGTTCCTCCCACTATTCCCTACCAAGTGTGGGTCCCTCCCACTTGTTCTCCTCACTGTGCGGTCCCTCTCACTGGTAACTCACACCTAGGGTCCCTCCAACCATACCTCTCACAGGAGGGTACCTCCCACTGCTCACTGATACCTTGGGGCCCTCCCACCATTCACTCTCACAGGTGGGTAACTCCCACTACTCAGTGTCACAGGAGGGTCCCTCCCACAGCTCACTGACACATTGGGACCATCCCACTATTTACTATCAAAAGGGGGTCTCTATCAGGAGATACTCTTCTGTGCCCTATTCACTAAACACATTTGGGTCCCTCCCACTTTTCACTATCACAGGTGGGTCCTACCCATTATTTACTGTCAAAGGGGGGGTTCCCCCTACTACTCACTGTCACATTTGCTCCCCACTGTTCACTCACACAGGCATTTACCTCCCAGTGCTCACTGACACATTGGGGCCCTCTAAGTTCTCACTGTTCCTGTCACAGATGGTTCCCTCCCAGTGCACACTGACACAATTCATCATTCCCACTATTCACTGTCAAAGTCAAGTCCCTCCCACTACTCAGTGACACATTGGGTACCTCCCAGGATGACAGTGGGGTACCCACCACTACTCACTCACCGGGACTCACCCACTATGTCTTTCACAGGCATGTCCCTCCCTCTGCTCACTGACATATTGGTTCCCTCCCACTATTCACTGTCACAGGTGGGTCCCTTCCACTCCTCACTGACACATTGGGACCTTCCCACTATTCATTGTCAAAGCGGGGCTCCCTCTCATTACTTACTGGTCTCTACCCCTATTCACAGAGCACATTTGGGTTCCTCCCACTATTGATTACCACAGGTGGGTCCCTCCCATTATTTACTCTCACAGCTGGGCACTTCCACTATTCACTGTCACATAGGGTTCCTACAACTCACTCTCACAGGTGTGGCTCTCTCAATGCTCACTGATACGTTGGGGCCCTCCAACTACTCACTGTTACAGGTGGATCCCTCCCACTATTTACTGTCACAGGTCGGTTCCTCCCACTGCTCACTAACAATTGAGTCCCTCCCATTATTTACTGTCACAGTGGGATCCGTCCCACTTCTGACTCACACATTGGGTCCCTCCAATTATGTCTGTCATAGTGGGTCCCTCCCACTGCTCACTGAAACATTGGATCCATCCTACCATTCAATGTCACAGGTGGGTTCCTCCCACTAGTCACTTGCACAGAAGCATCCCACCCCCTGCTCCCTGACACATTGGGACTGTCCCACTATTTGCTGTAAAGGGGGAGTTCCTCTAAGTACTAACTGCTCTCTCTCCCTATTCACTGAAAACACTCGGGTTCCTCCCACTATTCACTATCATAGGAGGGTCCCTCCCACTATTTACTGTCACAGTGGGGTTCCTTCCACTCCTTACTGTCACATTTGGTCCCTACTAATCATTCTCACAAGCAGGTCTCTCCAAATGCTCATGGACACATTTGGGCCCTCCAAGTACTCACTGTTGTAGGTGGATCCCTCCCACCATATACTGCCACAGGTGGGTCCCTCCCACTGCTAACACCTTGGGCTACTCCCATTATTCACAGTCACAGTGGGGTCCTTCCCACAGTGAGGGACTCACTCACACACTGTGTCCCTCCAATTATGCCTGTCATAGTTGGGTCCTTTCCAGTGCTCACTGACAAAATGGGTGCTGCCCATTCTCCACTGTCATAGTGGGGTCCCTCTCAATACTCAGTGACACATTGGTTACCTCCCAGTATTCACTCTGACAGTGGGGTCCCCACACTACTCACTCACACATTGGGACCCACCCTCTATGTCTTTCATATGCGGGTCCCTCCCTCTGATCACTGACACATTGGGGCCCTCCCACTATTTACTGTCACAGGTGGATCCCTCCCAGTATTACCTGTCACATTGGGTTCCTACAACTCACCCTCACCTGTGTGGCCATCCAACTGTTCACTAACACATTTCGTCCCTCCCATTATTCACTGTCACATTGGGGCTCCTCCCACTTCTCACTCACACATTGGGTCCCTCCGATTATGCCTGGAAGAGATGGGACCCTCCCACTACTCACTTGTACAGGAGCATCCCTCCCTCTACTCACTGACACATTGGGACTGTCCACTATTTGCTGTAAAGGTGGGGGTCCCTCTTAGTACTTACTGGTCTCTCCCCCTATTCACTGAAAACACTAGGGTCCCTCCCACTATTCACTCTCACTTGAGGGTCCCGCCCACTGTCACAGCCAGGCCCCTCCCACTATTCACTCTCACATTGTCTCCCTACAACTCACTCTCACTGGTGGGGCCCACCCAATGCTCACTTACACATTGGGGCCCTCCAACTACTCCTTGTCACAGATGGGGCCCTCACTCTATACACTGCCACAGGTGGGTTCCTCCCACTGCTCACTAAAACATTGGGTCCCTCCAATTATGCCTGTCACAGGCGGGTCCCTCTTACTGCTCACTAACACATTCCGCTGTGCCCCATATTCACTGTCACTGTGGGGCCCCTGCCAATACTCAGTGTCACATTGGATACCTCCCATGATTTACTGTTACAGTAGGGTCCTGCCCACTACTCACTCACACATTGGGTCCATCCTACTATGTCTTTCACAGGCAAGTCCTTCCATCTTCTCACTCACACATTGGGTCACACTCATTATTCACTGTCTAGGGGGGGCCTTCTGAATACTTACTGGTCTCTCCACATATACACTGAACTCATTTGGGGCCCTCCCACTATTTCAGTATCCCAGGCAGGTTCCTCCCACTATTTACTGTCACAGTGTGGTCCCTTCTCCTATTCACTGTCACATTAGGTCCCTACTACTCAGTCTCACAGGCAGGTCCTATCCAGTGCTCAAGGACACATTGGGGCCCTCCAAGTACACACTGTTGTAGGTGGATCCCTCCAACTATACACTGCCACAAATGGGTCCCGCCCCCCTGCCCACTAACACATTGGGTCCTTCCCAAAATTCACTGTGACAGTGGGGTCCTTCCCACTACTCAGTGCCACATTGGATCCCTCCCAGTATTAAGTTTCACACTGGAGTCCCTCCCACTACTCTCTCACACATTGGATCCCTTCCAATATGTCTGTTGCAGGTGTGTCCCTCCCATGGCTCACTGACACACTGGGAAGCTCCCATTATTCACTGTCAAAGAGGGGGCTCCTCTCACTTATCACTGGTCTCTCCTACTATTCTCTGAACACTGAACACTGGTCTCTCCTACTATTCTCTGAATTTGGTTCCTCCCACTATTCACTATCAATGGTGGGTCTCTTCCACTATTTACTGTCACAGTGGGGTCCCGCCCGCTGCTCACTCACGCATATGGTCCCTCCCACTGCTCATTGACACATTGGGACCATCCCACTATTTACTATCAAAGGAGCTGTCCCTACCAGTACATACTCCTCTGTCCACCTATTCACTAAACACATCAGGTTCCTTCCACTACTTACTGTCACAACCTGGCCTCTCCCACTATTACTGTCACATTGGGTCTCTGCAATGCACTCTCACTGGTTGGACCCTCCCAAGCTCACTGACACATTGAGGTCCTCCAACTACTCATTGTATCATGTGGATCCCTCCCACTATTTTCTGTCACATCTGGGTCCCTCCCACTGATCACTGACACACTGGGTCCCTCTCACAGTTCACTGTCACAGGCGGGTCCCTCCAACTACTCACTGTCACAGGAGTGTCCCTCCCACTTCTCACTAACACATTAGGACCACCTCAGTATATACTGTCAAAGGGGTGGTCCCTATCCATATATACTGGTCTGTCCCCCTATTCACAGAACACATTTGGGTCTCTCCCACTATTCACTACCACAGGCGGGTCCCTCCCTCTATTTACTGTCAAAAGGGGGTCCCTCCCATTACTCACTGTCATATTTGGTCCCTACTCCTCACTCTCACAGGCCTTTCTCTCCCAATGCTCACTGACACATTGGGGCTCTCTAAGAGGTCACTGTTGCAGGTTGATCCCTCCCACTATACACTGTCACAGGTGTGTCCCTCCCACTGCACACTAACACAATGGGTCATTCTCACTATTAACTCTCACAGGAGGGTCCCTTCCATTATTCACTGTCACATGTGGGTCCCTTCCACTGCTCACTGACACATTGGGACCCTCTCACTATTCACTGTCAAAGCGGGGACTCCCTCTCAGTACTTATCTCTCTCCCTATTCACAGAACACATTTGGGTCTTTCCCACTATTCACTACCACAGACGGGTCCCTCCCACTATGTACTGTCAAAGGGGGGTCCCTCCCACTACTCACTGTCATATATGGTCCCTACTACTCACTCTCACAGGCGTTTCCCTCCCAACGCAATGGGTTTCTGCAATGCACTCTCACTGGTGGGGCCCTCCCAAGCTCACTGACACATTGGGGTTCTCCAACTGCTCATTGTTACAGGTGGATCCCTCCTACTATTTACTGTCACAGGTGGGTCCCTCCCACCTCTCACTTAACACATTGGGTCCCTGCCATTATTCACTGTCACAGGCGGGTCCCTCCCACTGCTCACTGATACATTAGGTCTCTCTCACTATTCAGTGTCACCATTGGGTCCTTCACCCTACTCACTTGCACAGGAGCATGCCTCTCCTGGCTCACTGACACATTGGGTCCCTCCCACTATGTCTGCCACAGGCTGGTCCCTCCATCTTCTCACTGACATATCGGGACTATCCACCTATTCACTGCAAAGAGGGGGGTCCCTCTCAGTACTTACTTTTCTCTCCCTCTATTTGCTGAAAACATTTGGGTCCCTCTCACTGTTCACTATCTCAGGCAGATCTCTGGCACTTTTTACTGTCACTGTGGGGTCCCTCCCATTATTCACTGTCACATTGGGTCCCTTCTACTCACTCTCACAGGCAGGTCCCTCCCAATGCTCACTGACACATTGGGTCCTTCCAACTATTCACCGTCACAGGTGTGTCCTTCCCAGTGCTAACACCTGGCTTTCTTCCCACAATACACTGTTACGTTGGAGTCCCTCCCACTACTCAGTGACACATTGGGTCCGTTGCACTATTCACTGTCACATAAGGTCCCTACAACTCACTCTCACAGGAGGGTCCCTCCTAATACTCACACACACATTGGGGCCCTCCAAGTACTCACTGTTGCAGGTGGATCCCTCCCACTATACACTGCCACATGTGGGTCCCTCTCTCTACTCACTGTCACAGGAGGATCCCTCACACTGCTCACTGAAATGTTGGGACCCTCCCACTATTCACTGTCAAAGGGGGTTCCCTCTCACTACTCACTGGTCTCTCCTCTTTATCACTGAACACAGTTTCATCCTTCCCACTATTCCCTATCACAGATGGTTCCCTCCCCCTATTTACTGTCACAATGGGATCCCTCCCATTATTCACTGTCACATTGGGTCCCTACTGCTCACTCTCACATGTAGGTCCCTGCCAATGCTCACTGACACATTGGGTCCCTCCAACTATTCATTGTAACACTTGTGTCTCACCCATTATTCACTGTCACAGGTGGGTCCCTCCCACTGCTCAGTAATACATTTAGTCCCTCCCACTGTTCACTGTTAGGTCCCTCCCACTACTCAGTGACACCTGGGTGCCTCCCACTATTCACTGTCACAGGATGGTTCCTCCCACTACTCACTGTCACAGGAGTCTCCCCCCCACTGCTCACTGACACATTGGGACCCTCCCACTATTCACTGTCAAAGGGGGCTCCCGCTCAGTACTTACTTGTCTCTCCCCCTATTGGCTGAACACATTTGGGTCCCTCCCACTATTCACTATCTCAGGTGGGTCCCTGGCACTTTTTGCTGTCATTGTGGGGTCCCTCCCTCTATTTGCTATCACACTGGGTCCCTTGTACTCACTCTCACAGGTGGATCCCTCCCAATGCTCACTGGCACATTGGGTCCCTTCAACTATTTATTGTCACAAGTGGGTCCCTCCCAGTGCTCACTAACACCTTGACTTCTTCCCACTATTCACTGTCACATTGGGTTCCCTCCCACCACTCACTCACTCATCTGGTCCGTCCCCATATGCCTGTCACAGGCTGGTCCCTCCCAGTGCCCACTGAAACATTAGCTCCCTCCCAGTATTCACTGTCAGAGGTGGGTCCCTCCCACTAATCACTGTCACAGGAGCATCCCGTCCACTGCTCACTGACACATTGGGACCCTCCCACTATTCCCTGTCAAGGGATGGGGTCAAAGTGTGTGGTCCCTCCCACTACTCACTCATAATCTGTGTCCCTCCCACTGTACCTGTCCCAAGTGGGTCCCTCCCACTTCTCACTGGCACTTTTGGTCCTTTCCACTATTCACTGTCAAACTGGGGCCCTCTCATTACTCACTATCACAGGCAGGTCCCTCCCACTGCAGCATAATCTTTTTTATTTATTGATTGATTGATTGATTGATTTTTGGGGTGTTCTGCTTTTTTAATTAAATCATAGCTGTGTACATTGATATGATCATGGGGCATCATACAGCATAATCTTTTTTAAAAATAAACCTATAGGTTAAATTTCTAACCATCCCCCACAATTCTCCTTTGTCATAAGGATTATTTTGAGCTGATGGCAATTGTAAAAAAAGCTAGTAGAAAGCAAATTCTCTACCTTTCCCCTACCAATCTCCTCAAATGCAGAATATAAATTTTCCTTGTGATGTTGTCTCCCTCTCTTATACCAGGAAGAGGAGACTATCCCTTATCACCATAGACAAATAAGGTACTAAGATGAGTCTATAGAAATAAATCTTAGGATATAACCCATATCTACCACTTAGTTTCTTCTACATATCTACTTTCCCACAATTTACTGCTCCTAGAAGCCCAAAGCTCCTTCCCTGTGTCTAGTCACTTCACAATTCACCTTTGTTAAAATGGTATATGAGCCCCTGTGTCTTACCAGTTCTTTGGGTTTTTTACTTCTTATGCACATAAAATAAGTTTTGTGTATCTTTTCTCCTGTTACTGTGACTTTTGTCATTTTAACTCACAGGTGGCAGCTACAAAACACAAGAGAGCAGAGGAAAAGATTTCCTCCCCTGTAACTCAATGAAAGATTATCAGGAACCCAAAGGCTATCCTTTTTTTATGCTGTAGCCCCTATCAACTACCATTACTAAAGTTAGTCACTGGGAGATTATAAATGTTAGGAGTGCTTTACTCCCTTGCCATTTGGAAAGGATAAGGCATTATAAAAATTAAAAAGTGTTTCAGTACTTTACAGGTGCCATATTCTTCAAGTGTTTTTGGTGTTTTACATTACTTAATCTCCTATTAGGTAGTTTTATTCATCCTATTTCACAGATGAGGAAAATTAGGCAGAAAAAGAGGAATTCACTCAAAACCTCAAAATCTCAAAATAATTCACATCTCAAAAACTCAAAATAATTCACATGATTAGGGACTGATTTGAACCTAGGATGCCTAACTACAGTACATACATACATAACCCACTTCACTCAACTATATAATGTGGCAGCACTACAATAACATGATTGAGGCAAAAATTATGTCTTAAAAGAGTCAGGGCTGGCATTCTTCCTTTCTCTCTTTGGGGTGCCATACCATCTCTCTGCTCTTCTCTCTCTCTCCCACATCTTTCCCTCTCTGCTCTCTTCTCTCTCACTTTCTCATTTTTCCTCCTACTGCCTTCCTTCTCTCTAATATAAAATAAACTTATACTTTTATACCCTAAAAAAATTAAAAAAGAGCCAGAAAAGATGTCACTTCTTGGAGTCTTACTTAAGTCATAGTCATAAGGGTAGGTATTAAGAGAGAGCTCGACCTTTTGCATTTCAGTCAACAATGTGGGCCAGATGTTAGGAAGAAGATAAAAAGGCAAACCTTGTATGAACTCATCTCACTCTCTAAACCTAGTAACAACAACAACAACAACAATTCTTTTATATCATACCATTTTTGAGCAATGGTTGAATATAACAACATTCACAATGTTTCATAGGCAGCCCTGGGGAGAAGGATTTAAATGGCAAAATAAGTGGCAACCAAGATAGGGAGAGAAGCTGGATCAAAACCCTAATGAGTGAAGAAAATTAGGTGAACCTGTCCAGGATGAATAATCAGCCTGTACAAATTTTCTTAGAAATGGAATGGTGGTACAGATACCAATGAGAAGGAAGGCCAGAAAACTTCCCGAATAGGCCTTTAAAGACGGACTTTCAGCTTTACAGACAAGAAAATCAGAATTTCAGCAGAACAGACTCACATTAATTAATTTCATCTTACTATTTTGTAGTAATTTGACATCAAGAAATAAAACTTCCAGCTAGGACTGGACTGTCTTTTCCCCCTATTCATTCCCTCCTCATAGGCATGCTACATGATGAGACAAGTAAATGTTATACAAATTTTAATTGGTGAACAAAATATTTTATCTTTGGGCTAGGGCATTCTGAATACTGCTTGTTTGGGATAATCTGTGCTTGTTTCAGTGGGATTTTGTTTCCATTTTCCTGGCCAGCCAATTCTCCAAATTGTTTTCTTTGGATCTACTACATTCAAGCTTTTGTCAAGGCTTACAAGTCCAGGAGTCATTTTCTTTCTTTTAGTTGCCTGAACAACTTTCTACTCTCATTGACTTGGTGTTAGTTGTATAGCTTCAATCTCAGAAAGTATTTATGTTTTCCTTATTTCCATATTTTTTTTTTTTTTGTTAAGAAACATCTCACTATAACTCTAGCCATGTATAAAATTCTCATGTCACTTTCTGTCTATTTTAATTTTCTCTCCTTCCTTTCTTCTTTTAGTTCCTTAAACACAAGCTCTCTCTCACCTTAGAGCTTTCACACATGTTGTCGTCTCCTGGAAAACTCTTCTTCCTATTTATCAAGAAAGGGATTTCTGCCCATTGAGCAGGATAAAATAATTTCTTTGGAGACTAATCCCTGGACTAGATGAAGGTCCCTTTATTATTTTCTCTCACAACACTGGTTTCATTGCATTTATCAAGACATATAATTATATATGTATTTATGCAAGCGAGTGTTTTTTGTTTCTCTTTCCCTACATAAGAATCTTAAATTCTTCTCTGAAAATAAGGGAAGAGACCCCTTCCTTCTTTTTCTTTCAGAATTTCTTTCTTCGTCCTTTTCAAATCTTTTAATGACTTTTAAAGTCTTTTGATGACTAAATAACCCTCTTGCCAGTCTCACAACTCAAGAATATTTCTTCAAGGACCTGCCAGACAGTGATCTCTTTGAAATGTAATCATCAAAGACAATAACACCCTATCTCCTATTTTCCTCAGAGGATATAGGCCTAACTTCAGCTCGCACCTGACTCTAACAGGCAAAAATCTACCTTTAATCATAAAGATAGGAGAAAATTAGCAATGTTATCTAAGAATATGAATGTAATGTGTTATGTCTACTTAGTTGTATACAATAGTGAGATTTCTTTCTGGGTATGCAATCTCTTTAGCAGATTGCCTGTGATGTGCATCACGTTCTGATTTATTGCCCAGTTACAACCTAAGAATAAGGGGAAGGGGGAAAGAGAGGGGAGGGAGGAGGGAGGT
>CAUYPK010073516.1:0-13309 GCA_963574355.1 Loris lydekkerianus | reverse complement strand
GTTCAAAGATTAGAACATGATCAATTCTGGCCAATAAGATTTAAGGAGAGAGTTGTTAAAAAACAAACAAACAACAACAACAAAAAAAAACCTATGGAAAACTTTTCTGCTTTCTCACTTTTTTTTTTTTTTTTTTTTTTTTAGACAGAATCTCACTTTGTTGCCCTGGGTAGAGTGCCATGGCCCTCAACCCTTGGGCTTGAGCAATCTCCTGCCTCAGCCTCCGTCTGTTTTTAGTAGAGATAGGATCTCACTCTTGCTTCTGCTTAGGCTGGTCTAAAACTCCTGAACTCAAGCAATCCACTCCCCTCAGCCTCCCAGAGTGCTAGGATTAAAGGCATGAGCCACTGTGCCACCCAGCTTAAAAGAAAGTGATATGGTTGGAATGTCAGGACCCTTCAAATCTCATGTTAAAATTCGATCTCCAGTATTGGAGGTGGGACCTGGTGAGCATTTGGGTCGTGGGGACAGATCCCTCATGAATGGTTTGGTGCCCTCCCTGGATAATAACTAAGCTCTCGCTGGAGAGCTGGTGCTTAAAGGAGGCTGGCACCACCTCCTTCTCTCTTTTGGTCCTTCTCTCACCATGTGACATGCCTGTTCCCCCTTTGCTTTCTGCCTTGATTGGAAGCTCCCTGAAGCCTTCACCAGAAGCAGATGGTGATGGCATGCTTCTTCCACAGTCTGCTGACTTGTGAGTAAAACAAACTTCTTTTCTTTATAACTTACCCAGCCTCGGGTATTTCCCTCACAGCAACACAAATGAACTGAGACAGAGAAGAAATCCATCCTCTCTTCCCTTTGAACCTGCACAGGGAAACATGTCATCTCATGACCATGAAGGGAACCAGCCGTAGCATGAAGCCTATGGCATGGATGGCAGTGTGGGAGCATGGAAAAGGCCTATGTCCTTGATGACATCAAGGAGCCAATGAACAAACACCCTAAAACCTACTCAATGCACTGCCTCTGGACTCCCAGGTATGTGCTGTGAGTTTATTGTTTAAGTGAGTGGAATCAGGTTCCTATTACCTACAGCCCAAAGCACTTCAACTGGCACATCAGTCCAATCTGCTTTTCAGAGTGTTCTCAAAGACGTTCAAGACCTTCATGACATGACCTGTTCTTCTCTTACCTATCTGGCTGCTCCACCTAGCAACTTTGCAGATTCGCCTTCTTATACCCAAGGAAGGAACCCACTTTCTGTTTCTGTATGCTCTCCTAAAGCAAGTTCATATATCCATGGCTTCTGTTTTTGCCCACATGTAGATGACACGACAAATTTACATTTTCACTTCAGATCTCCTCACTAAGCTGAAAAATCTGTATTTGTAAGCAGGCCACTTCCACTTGGATATCCCCAAAGTACACAAGAGACCAACCCAAGTCTGAACTCATGACTCATTCTCCTCCAGGGTGTTCCAACTGAATGGTGCCAGCACCCATCCAGTACTGGGGTCATAAAATCCAGACATCATCTCTCACACCTTTGTTTTCCCACCCAGCCATTCATTAAATCCATCATTGGCTCCTGCTGATTTTTCCTTTCCATCTTCCCAGTCTCCACATTGGTCTACAGCTACCATCTCCTCTTACCTAGACAGCTGGACTAGCCTTTCTCACTGGTCTCCCTGGATCCATCCTGCTTCCCCCTCATATTCTCTTCCTATATTCACAGCAGCCACAGGGATCTTTCACAGTGCAGATCTGTTTCACAATGCAGGATGGATCCAGGGAGACCAGTGGGAAAGTTTTATATGAAATTGTTGAGACAGCACTCTAAATTTTGCATTTCCATTTCTCCACTGCTTTCAAGGCTGAAATTTGGATGAGATGGCTGGCACTTGAGCAGCAATCTTGAACCAGAAGGTGACCCTCCTTTGCTCTTTAAAGGCTTTAATTCCACTATCACAGGGGAAGAGGTCCTCTCTCTTCTTTTGAATGCAAACAAAGGTGGATGCTCCTAGCTGGCATTGGCAGTCATCTTGTGATCATGAAGCAAAACAGTTTATGTGTGAAACTGTCTCAAGATGCCAAGCACACTCTCAGCAGGTACCAAAGCTGCAGAAGAAAGAGGCAAACTTTCTGAATGATATAAGAACAGGAATATAGGGGCTAGCCGAGAAGACTAAGAGGAGATGGGGAGGAAAACAGCAAGGGAGAGAGGGACCAAGCAACCAGGAAGAAGCTTGTAATCTAAGTTGTAGAAATGGACAAGAGCCATTTCAGGAGAAAAAAAATTAAAGTTGAATGTTACTTTCATGGCACAGAAATCCTCTCACCTTCCCACACACTCAGCAGAGTTCTCTGCATACCTGAATCCTTCATGTACAAGATTCTTTGTCAAAAATGAAGGCAAAGGGGCGGGCACTGCATCTAGACCAACCTGCTGTGGGAAGAGCAGAAAGCCCAAGGTCAAGATGGGGAGAGGAGGTAGTAAGGGCTTTGGTTGCATACAACAAAAATGGACTCTGGCTGACTTGGACAGAAAAGAAATTTATTAGTGTTCTGCTTTTTATCCCCTAGGTCCACCTCTCAGGTCTTTGTAAGTGAAAAGCTCCATGCCCCTAAGTCCGCAGATGTTCAAGTGCAGGGCAGGTCAAAAATGCCAGAGATTTTACAACTTTGGGCTGCCTTCAAACAGTAAGGGACAGGAGTCAGTGAATAAATACCCTGCCCCCTTGTTCCTCAGAGGGACAATATGGACATATGTTGGAAAGTCCCCAGAAGGAATGAACCCTAGTTGCTCAGTTAATAATCTTCTTATTAACACTCCCTTTAATTGGTATTTCTCCATTCCCCAGTACACTCTGGGATTACCTCCTACAGCAGATGTATCTTCCAAAGATGGTCAAAACATTAGTCTATCCTATCTCACAGGCTCTTTTAGAAACTTACTATCCCTTCATCAAGAGATGGTATCTATGTCCCCTTCCCTTGAGCCTGGGAGGGCTTGTGATAGGTCCCACAATAAAATGCTGCACAAATGCTGCTGCATGACTTCCAAGACTAGATTGGAAAAGGCCATAAAGCTTCTGCCAGGTTCTCTTGGGACACTTGCTCTTGGAAACCAGCTGCCATGTTGTGAGAAAGCCCAGGCCATATGGAGAGGCCACGTATAGTTCTGGCTGACAGTCCAAGATGAGGTTCCAGCTGACAGGAAGTACCATCCACTACATGTGTTAAGTGAAGACATTTTTAGATGATTCTAGCCCTAGTCACCAAGTCACCTCCCAGACATTATAAGGAAGAGGCATGCAGTCCCCACTGTGCCCTGTCTGAATTCCTGACCCACGGATCTGCAAAGATAATAAAATGGTTGTTTTATGCCACCAAATTTTGGAGTTATTTGTTTTGTAGCAATACTAACAGGAACATCTCCCAAATAAACTATATGTGCACAAATCCTTATCTCAGGGTCTACTTTTGAGAGATGGGGGGATGGGTCTGCCCCAGCAACCACATAGTCTTGAGAGTGGGGAAGGGAGGCTTCCCAGAGGAAAACTAGCTGCAGCTACCAGGTCTCCCCAATTTTGTTCAGTGATCAGGAGCCATGAACTTCAGGGGAGGGTAAGCCCTCTTGAGCCTAGATGTGAGTGCCAACCAAGCTAAACCAGTCACGGCAATTCTACATGACAATTCAACCCAACAGTCAGAAGTTGGTTTAGTATGAACACTAGCAGGGCAGGGTAAGAGGGGGAAGATTAGGAAAGGCTTCTTCACTCCTAAAAAGAGGCACAAGCTAGGCACTATGGCTCACATCTATAATTCCAGCACTCTGGGAGCCCAAGGCAGGAGGATCACTTGAGGCCAGGAGTTTGAGACCAGCCTGAGCAATATAGTGAGACCCTGTCTCTAAAGAAGTAAAAAAAATATATATATATAATGAGTATGTTGGTGTGTGTCTGGACTCCCAGGTACCTTCAAGGAGGATAGCTTGTGGCCAGGAGTTTGAGGTTACAATGAACTATGATGGGGGGCAGCCAGGAGTTTGAGACCAGCCTGAGCAATATAGTGAGACCCTGTCTCTAAAGAAGTAAAAAATATATATATATAATGAGTATGTTGGTGTGTGTCTGGACTCCTTCAGGAGGATAGCTTGAGGCCAGGAGTTTGAGGTTACAATGAACTATGATGGGGGCAGCAGAGCAAGACACTGTTTCTTAAAAGAAAATTTTTAAGTGGCATAACGAAGGGATATCTTAACTTCCACTTTGAACATTCTTAGGAAGTGATGTGATGTTTTGAGCTACTGCAGCCATTTTGAGACCACAAGGAGGCAAACCTGAGGATAAAGGCCAGAACACTGGGGGTGATGGCACAAAAAGATGGACCTGGGTCTTTCATGATATTGTTTAACTGCCTCTTTACCGTCTTGCACACACCTACCTCCAAACATCTTATTATATGAGACCAAATCTTAATGTTAATGTTTAAGCCATTTTGAATTAGGCCATAGGTATCTTAACATACAGAATTTGATAGCAAGTGTGGGGCCTCACTATGATGAGAGATTCAGATCTAATCTCCATTTTTCCACTCCAAAAACTTAACTCTGCTCTTTTTTTTTTTTTTTTTTTTTTTTTTTTTTTTTAGACAGAGCCTCAAGCTGTCGCCCTGGGTAGGGTGCTGTAGCATCACAGCTCACAGCAATCTCCAACTCCTAGGCTCAAGAGATTCTCCTGCCTCTGCCTCCCAAGTAGCTGGGACTACAGGCGCCCACCACAATGCCCAGCTATTTTTTGGTTGCAGCCATCATTGTTGTTTGGCGGACCCGGGCTGAATTTGAACCCACCGGCTGTGGTGTATGTGGCTGGTGCCTTAGCTGTTTGAGTCACAGGTGCCGAGCCTTGCCAGTCTTACTTCCTATAATAAAGAAGTGGATCTCGAAGGGATAACTCCCCTCTTGGTCTCTTGGTGAAATTCTCTAATTCTCAATAATTCTGGGCTGAGTGTGGGTGTCAGTTCAACTTCCTGAAACAAAGTATGAATTAGTAGTTCACAGGGATTATATTTTGGAACTGCACAAAGGGAAAGGCTGGAATCAAATTTACAGTGCCCTCTGTGTTCTAAGGCTTTCAGAGAGACTAAAATCAAAATGAATGATCCTCAACACCAAAATGGGATGTGATGCAATTCACAGAGCACTTATGCGCCTCCTCTCCAACCACACAACAACTTTGAGTGGTGGGAAGTATTATTACCTCATTTTACAGATAGGGTCCAGAAAAGTGTCAGGAACTGGCTGAAGGCCATGTAGGACCCTTGGTCTACAAACTCCTCCCTCACTTCTGTGTTTCTCCAGCTAACAAGGTGAGTATGCATTCCCCACCCATGTGCCAACCAGGGTGAGAGAGAAGATAACCAAAGAGGACGGTAACAAGAGTCTGAGATTGTCCACCTCCCTGCTTGGAGTTGGTGGTTAAGTGGTCCCAGACTCTGGACTTCGATGGCCTTTCATTTTCATCTAACCTTGGACAAGTGGTTTAATAACCACACCTACTTCCTCGTGGTGCTGCAATGATACAATGAGACCGCGTGGAACTTTAGGGTTGTGTCCACATAGTTAGCACGATTTCAGAAGGCTCTTTGTGACGATCACTGTTGCGGGACCAAGGAAGTCAGCAGTGGTGTAGAAAGCGGACTTTGGAGCCAGACTAACTTTGAACCCTAATTCAGTCACTTACTACTCCACGATATTGAGTAAATCACTTAAATCTCTTTGTGTCTTAGTTTCCTTGTCTGTAAAATGGGAAAAATAATCATACCTACTTTGCAGTGTTGTTTTGAGGTTCAAATAAGTTAATATACGTGCAAAGTGTTACGAGTATTATGGGGTGGGTATTACCAGTGGTACAGCTGTCATCCCCGGGGCTCCGACAGACTGGGCGGCCAAGCACTGCTTTGCCGACTCATCCTTGCTGGGCAGGTCCGGCCACTGTCCTCCCCAACCCCCGCTTCCCCACCCCCGAGAGCCTGAGTCACCCCGGATTGTGCGTCACCCGCGCCCCTCCCGTCCCACGACCTGCAAACTCACCCTGAGTCAGCCCGCCCGGGCGCTTCCACTCCCCAGAGCCGCGGGCGGGAGAGGAGGCAGCGAGGCGCCCCCCGGCGGAGAGCAGGAGCCCGGAGCCGGTCGGGCCACGCCCAGCGAGCGGGACAGGTGCCCTGCGGGGCACCGCCGGGTTGGGGCCAGACCACTGCTGGACCCAGGGAGAAACTCGTGCTGCTGCCTGGACCCCCCGCCCAACCTTGCCAAATGGTACGGCCCGGCCCGAGTTAAAGCCTGGGGAGGCCGCGCGTCCCGCGGCGGCGGCGGCTACGAGATGGGGCTGCGCGCGAGGGGAGCGTTGAGCAGGGCGAGCGCAGGCCGGGGGGCACCCGAGGGTCCCGGACCCAGCGGCGGCGCTCACAGCGGCAGCATCCACTCGGGCTGCATCGCCGCGGTGCACAACGTGCCTATGAGCGTGCTAATTCGGCCGCTGCCGTCTGTGCTGGACCCGGCCAAGGTGCAGAGCCTCGTGGACACGATCCGGGTGAGGCCCTGGGGAAGCCAGTCAGCTGTAGGGAGGGCTCCGGAAGAGGGAGGTCGCGCTGGACCCCAGACGGACCGGTTCCAGGCTCAGCCAGAGCTGGGCATTTGCTGTGTGACCTTGAGCGAGTGGCTGGCGCTCTCTGGTCCCTGTCGCCTCACGTAAGCAAGGACGGAATTAGACGAGATAGTTTAAATGATGATCGCTAACTCTTAAAGATAGCTTTTAGTGGCCCAGGGGCTGTTTTATGTCCCTTAGCATTCTGTACCAACAGTTATGAGGTAGATAACTGTCTCAATTTTCAGACGAGAAACTGAGACACAGGATCATTTTGAGCACCTTGTCCAAGGTCAGACACTTAGAAAGTGGCACAGCTGAAATTCACAGATAGGCAGCGGGGCCACAGTGCCCAGCTGCATGGCCACCATACTCTCCAGAGAGAAGCTGTGGTTCCTTATGGCTGTGACAGTGGCAGTGAAACTGGGAGGGCCTTGTCTGAACTGGAAATGGGTGAGTACAGTGTCAGGGCCATCATTGAGGGAGGGTGTCCAGGAATGCTACAGTGATCTTGGCAGTAACTTGGGGGAGGGGGCTGCTACATTGTGTCAGGCTGGGCCTACATGGCATTGTGTCCGCTTCCCCTAGACCCTTGAAAGTTGAGCCTGTGAGATCCCTCAGCCCAATAACAAACTGGTACAGCCCAGGTATCTTTCAGCCCTAGGATTTGCACTCCTGTCTTCACTGCCTGAAGCCACTTCCCCAGATGTCCACAGGCCTGCACCCGGCAGGTTCAGGTCTCTGCCACCCTTGCTAATGGATCCCTGGTCTTAATAGCTGTCCCTGAGCCTGAGGTATTTCTCCATGTAGTGTTATGTCCACCAGAAATTATATTACACATTTGTTTGTTTTATTATTGGTCTTCCCCACCTCATGTGAATACCACAAGAGCATGGAGGGACATAGTCAAATCTTGGCCTCAGCACTGGCACGGTGCGTGGCTGTTTGTGGGAGGCAGGGATCCAACCATACCTGCTCTTTCCACCACTGGGCCTTTGCACAGGCTGTTTCTCCTGTCAGGAAGCGCTTCCATCTCTTCCTTTCTGTTTCTAACTCCTCCTTCATCTTCCTATCTCAGGGTCAGCATCTTCCCTGACCACCACTACTGGGTTGGGGGCTCCTGTGGCCTCTCAGCAACCTGTGTGCCCACCAGCATAGCTCTGATCCTACTGGAATTTAATGGTCTGTTCAGATACCTATCTTCCATGTTAGATCCATATGCTCTATGAGGACAAGAACCAGATCTGGGGCCAGGAGCAGTGACTCAAGCTTGTAATCCTAGCACTCTGGGAGGCCGAGGCAGGTGGATCACCTGAGCAAGAGGGAGATCCCATCTCTACTAAAAATAGAAAAACTAGCTGGTGTTGTGTCAGGCACCTATAGTCCTCAGGAGGCTGAGTCAAGAGGATTGCTTGAGCCCAAGAGTTTGAGGTTGCTGTGAACTATGACACCACAGCACTCGACCTAGGGTGACAAGGTGAGACTCTGTCTCAAAAAGAAAAAAAAAGAACCAGATCTGCCTTTGCTTACTTGCGATCTGTATTAGTTTTCAATGGCCACTGTTACAAATTACCACAAATGCGATATCTCAAAACAGCACACATTTAGGCCATGTGGGGTGGCTCAGGTCTATAATCCTAGCACTCTGGGAGGCCAAGGCAGGAGGTTCAACTCCTTCTCACGTCAGTCTGACCTTTTCTGCCTCCCTCTTCCAAATTTAAGGACCCTGAAGATTACCTCCAACCCATCTGGATAATGCAGGGTAATCTCCACATCTTGAGATCCTTAACTTAATTCCACCTGCAAAGTCCCTTCTACCATGCAAGGTAACATATTCATAGGCTCCAAGGATTAGGACGTGGCCATCTTTGGGAACCATTATTCTGCCCATCCACCTTAATGACCCTCATGCCTAGCAAAAGGGCTGCTTGGCCTGGCTGCCCCTCATTAGTGCCCTGCTGATGCCTCCTTGTGTATAAGTTCACTGTCCATCAACATCCCGGTAGGAAAGCTGGTTCCTGTTTTACAGATGAAAAACGATGTTCACAGAGGTGAGGCTACTTGCTCAGAGGCCCCTCACCTCTCTGTAAAGGAACTGAGATTCAAATTCAGGTTTGTCAGGTTCTAGAGCTCCAGCTTAGAACTGCTGTGCCTTCTTAATAATTATTTGTGGAATTTATGGATAAACGACTCCATCAAAGCAGCAGGAGAGAACCCATGGGCCAGTGGCAGGAGGCCTTCTAGTCATCTTACACTTAATGCGGTCTCCCCAGCGTGTTCTACCCCTTACCCCATTTTCCCTCAGCCTTTCCCTACTTAAGAGGATGACCCACTCTCCACCTGACAGCTTGGAGCCCTAACAGGAAATCCACATAGATTCTCTTCTTTCTCTTGCTCTCACATCCACTCCTTCCAAAAGACCCTTCAGATCTGCTCCCTAACAACATTTCCCTAAGCTGTCCCCACCACACCATTGTCTGTGTTAATGTCTTCTGCTGAATACCTTCAGAGATCTCACCTCTGTCCTGCCTGCTTTGTCCTCGTCCACCCCACAAAGCCTGTTCTCAACTGTGACAACTTTCCAGGATGTGTCTCAGATCATGCTACACCCTCCCATTTAAAACTCTTCAGGGCCACCCACTGCTCTTAGAAACAGCCCCACATCAGCTGGTTCCTGCTGCCCTTCTGACCTCTTGCACTCCTCAAGCCCTTGAGTCTATTCTAATCTCCTTGACCTCCTTGCTGTGCCTCCAACACAGTGAACTTGATCATGCCTCAGGCCCTCTGCATTTGCTGTTCCCTCTGATGGGAATGCTCATCCCTTAGGTAATACACAGTGTACATTATTGAGTGCTTTGCATGTGCCAAGCATTATTTGAAACACTTTACATATATTAACTCATTTATTACATGCATATTCTGTATTGTGAGATGGGTCTATTATCTTCATCTCCACTTAAAAGATGGGGCATCTGAGGCCCAAAGATGTTAATTGACCAAGGTCACATAGCTGCTAATAGCAGAGCTAAGATTTGAACTGAGACAGTCAGGTCCTTAATCTGTTCTGCTTTCCCATCTTCTAAGTACTCTTGCTTCAGTGTCACCTCAGAGTGGCCTTATGGACCCCAGTCTCTGTCATAGCACCTATCTTATTTTTGTCCTGGCATTTGTCACTCTACTATTCACTTCTTTGTTCCATCTGTCCCTTAGACTAAAGCCCCATGAAGGCAAGGCCTGTGTCTGTCTCTTTCTGGCTTCCCACATGTAGAGAACAGAGCCACATGTAGAGTATTTATGTTGTGTACTGATAAATGTTTTACACCTGGTATTTAGGGGATATAAAAAATCCCTGATTTGTAGCATTTGCCCATTTCCCTAGTGTAAATACTCTCACCATGGCTGTCTTTCAAACTATCAAGGTGATGTCAACCAGCTCACAAAATTCCTTGCTATTTAACAATTGTCTTTCACAAGCCAATGGGAGCACCAGTGAGCCCAATATAGGTTGACAAAGTCTGCTTTGCCATCTGTCAAGCACTGTACTACACCTACTAACTCTGTGCCCCTTCTTTCCAGGAGGACCCAGACAGCGTACCCCCCATTGATGTCCTCTGGATCAAAGGGGCCCAGGGTGGTGACTACTTTTACTCCTTTGGGGGCTGCCACCGCTATGCAGCTTACCAGCAACTACAGCGAGAGACCATCCCCGCCAAGCTTGTTCAGTCCACCCTCTCGGACCTACGTGTATACCTGGGGGCATCCACACCAGACTTGCAGTAGCAGCTTCCTTGGCACCTGTCACCACCTTCAAGAGCCCAGAAAACACATCTGACCTCCAGCAGGCTGGACATATAGGAGTATCAGGGGGTGTGGGTTTTTTGCACCTGGGGAAAGGGTCTGACTCTGATCCCCCTTAGCCAGCTGCAAGGCCTTGGACTCATTCTGAACAATGTGGGAGTCCCAGTCCCTACCTCTGTAAAAATAGGGTTTTAACCTTACTCTCGATGGATTATTGAGAAGATGAAATGAGAAAGGGTTTGCAGGCCCACATACTGCTGGTTTCACATTCCCAAGGACAAGAATAGTAACTTGTATGGACTACTTTTGGTTATAAGTAAAGGAAAATCTTGGTTGCAGTGGCTTAAACAGGGGGGTGTTTTTCCACCTAGCATGAATTCTGGAGATAGGTGGCTACTGGTATTGGTCCAACAGTTCAGCAAAGGTAGAGTTTTTATCTCTGCAATTCTTTTGTTTTGCCTTCATTGCTTAATACTTCATGGTCATAAGATGGCTGCTGTATCTTTAAGAATCATGTCTGTGTTCAAGGAAGAAAGATGGGATGAAGAGAAAGGGCCAAGCTAGCTGAACCTGTCAACTCTATCAGAAAGTAAAACCTCTGTCAGAAGCCTGTCTGCTGCTGTCTCCCCCTGCACACTTTGACTTGGATCTCCTTGGCCTGAGTCAGCTACCGTTGCTGTTTCCGGCTATAAAGAGGGCAGAGGACAGCAGAATTGTCACACTTGGGTAGACCAGTCATGTTCCATCTACTGACACTGGCACACTTCCTCCTGAAATAAAACTGGGATCCCATTACCAAGAGAGAGATGAGGAATCATGTATCAGTTAGCCTTTGCTGTGTAACAATCCATTCCAAAACTTAGGTTGGCAATTTGGGCTGGACTCATCTGGGCAGTTCTGCTGGTCTTGCCCGGGATTCCCTTGTTAGGCTATGGTCAGTTACCATATCAGCTGGGCCTGGATGGTTTGGGATAGCCTTATTCATTTGTCTGACGGGTGACAGGCTTAGACTGGGGTCACTTTGTTCTCTCCCATGTGTCCTCTAGCAGTGCAGCTCAGGCTTACTCACATTATACCTTCAGGGTTACAAAAGAGTAACAGTGGAAGCTGTAAGACTTCTTGAGTTTTGGGCCTGGAACTAGGACAGTGGCTCTTTTGCTGAGTTCTTTTGTTCACAGCAAATCAGGGCTCTGCTGAGATTTAAGGGATGGGAAACAAACCACCTCTTTATACCTCCTGGTGGGAGAAGCCACAAAGAACTTGTGACCATTTTTCATCTATCACAAATAATTTTGGTTGGAAAAATAATAGTGTCTTTCTCTCTCTCTGTCTCTCTCTCTCTCTCTCTGTCTCTCTCTCTCTCTCTCTCTCTCTCTCTCTCTCTCTCTCTTTCTGTATGTCTCTGCCATAGGGCTTCACTCTGCCCAGTCTGAAACCACTGAGATGTTGCCCTGGCCTTCAGGGTCTAGGGGAAGAGATGATGGGCCAGGAAGTGGGTTTCTGCCAAGACCTGGACCAACTCCAATAAGGGCATCTCATTGTCTGCTCTGGTGGGATGAAGATAGGCTTGTGGGGGATTCTGAAAAGCAAGAGTCCTGGGGGGAAAGAGACAGATAGCAGAAGGATTCAGATTGAGTGGCCTTGTTCTCATTGCCCTCTAGGAGAACCTAGTCACTTGACATTTTTAAGTCTCAATTTCCCTGGCTCAGTAACAAGGACAACAGTTTCCCACCCATTCTCTGTCCCAGGGAAAGATAACTGAGGGAACCAATAGTAGAACTGAAAAGGGATATATTCCTAAATGTGATGTGGTTTCTGGAATTGGATCTTGGAACAAGAACAGGACATTAGTAGGAAAACTGGAAATCTGAATAAAGTCCGGGTTTTAGTTAGACATGACATACCAGTGTCATTTTCTTGGCTTGACAAATTCACCATGGTTACATACGATGTTGATGTTGGGGTAGGCTGGGTGAAGAGTATAGGGGAACTCTGTACTCTCTCTGCAACTTTTCTATAAATCTAAAATCATTCCAAAATAAAAGTTTATCTAATGAAAAGAAAGGGGAGTGCGATTGCTTTAGACCAATGGTTTGGGTTCTCTTAACTACATCCCAGACGGCTGGGCTCTGCCCCTGGAGTTTCTGATTCAGTAAATCTGGAGCAAGGTCTGAGAATTTGGTTTTCCATTAATAGCAAGTTCCCAGATTATGCCAATGCAGTCATTCAGGGACCGCAAACTGAGAGCTACTTATTTAGACTGCATCAATTATTTTTAAATAGAATGACTGCCTCCACTCCCACCCCCAATGGAGAGGAGAGACCCCGGGCTGGGCCCTAGGGTATTTATGTCCTGAGACCAGCTTGTGTACTCATTGACATTGGGCAAGTCTTTCCCTCCCCTAGGGACTTTTTCCAAGCTGTCAACTGGACTGTGTACCCCTAAGGTTTGTATCAAAGAGCAGGGAAGCTGAGGACATGCTTTGTGAACTGTGCTGTTTTGAGATGCCACTGTGTCCTGTGAGTAGATACCACTTGTGCCCACTGGGCTAGAATAAGGCCTGGTGGTCGCAGCCTCTTGAAACTTCTTCTTATAGAGATCTTAATGGGTAGGCAGCGCTGGGGACCCTAGTAGGCACTGGGAAAGAGGTGCCAAAAATAACAGAAGGGACTGGTTATTTAACACATTAACTGTTATGTGAGTTGTATTTAACTCACGTTCAAACACGTTTTGAACCCAAGGCCTCGTGAAGCATATATAACTCATATGTCCCTGCTCATTGTTTTCGCTGTCAGTCAAGTCATCTCCCTCACCTGTGGCCCTGCTCGCGGGGGGGGGGGGGGGGGGGGGGGAAATTGCCCTCAAAATTGGTGGTGTTTGTACCCTTAAACCCTTAAAGTTTTAATCAATTTAAAAAAAA
>CAUYPK010073514.1:0-14569 GCA_963574355.1 Loris lydekkerianus | reverse complement strand
AGGATTTATAAACATTTATTTACAAGACTTTACTGCCTTAAATGGGGTTTTCACTTAATTAAATGTGCCATTAAATATTGTGGGTTAAATAGTTCAGTGGAATACAGTTCAGTTCAGCCGCCTACCTCTTCAGCTCAGCTGCAACTTATGGACTGAGTTGAAGCACCGCCCCCTCAAGCAGACGGCAGAAGACGACTGGAGACTACGTGCATTTGATTAGGTGCGCGCATCAAATCAGATAACCTGTATGACCCGAGTGGTTACAGTGTCCTTTATTTGGGTGATGGATATACTGATAGCCCTGACTAAACCACCACACAATTATTGCACATGAACTCCATAAATCTGTGTAAATTTTAAAAAATTTTTATTCTCCCTTCAGAAGTTTTATGGCTGTTTTATAAAAGCACAGACTTTTTCTCATTTTGATAATATCATTAACATAAAAATAATTTTAGTGCTAAATAGCAGTATCAACAGGCATTTAGTTCAAACCCCTCATTTTAAATATATATAAACAGGGCAGATCAGTCATAAGCAAACATTTTGGCATTTTTTGTGAATGGACAGTGAGCTATGATTAATAAATATACTGTCAATTCATTAAATGTTAATCCTTTCCTACATAAAATTCTGAGCCTTTAATTTTGATTATTTATGAGAAAGGTATATCTGATTAGACATTAGTCATCCTTAAGGAATCACAAAAAGTAAATCTGCATGACTTAAAACATGGTGATTTATCAATTAAAACCTGTAAGAATCTTAAAGTTAGGAAACCAATGTCTAACTCATGTATATGCTGCCTGCAACACACTTTCTGGTAAGAATCCAATAAAAATTTAAATAATAATTAAAAATGCAGAAAAAATTGCTTGAAAGACACATGAGCCATGCACTCCTTGATATTACATATAGTATATAATTCTTTTAAAAATATATATTACATATAAAATATGTGTTTGTGTATACATATACACACACATTTATTTTCTCCAAAATGATAGCTTTTAGTAACCAGCTCCAGTGTGTTACTGTAATCATATACTATACAGATATTATAAGAATCATATAAAATTCAGTCTTGACCTATTATTAAAGGTGCTGATAGAGGTCCCTGCTCCTTATGTTACAGTGTCCTCTTTATGGAACTTTCAGAAGAAATCCTCCTTCAGTATCAAGCCAGTTATACTTGTCTTAAGAAATTTATTTGTACATTAAACATTGTATATTGTGTAAGAAATCTTAAATTTGTGACTACCAATGTAGCAATGTTTGTTACCATGATATTCACTTTCCCTTTAACACTGGGCTCAGTGTGGACTCAGTAGTTATATTCCTTTTTTTTTTTTTTTTTTTTTTAGAGTCTCAAGCTGTTGCCCTGGGTAGAGTGCAGTGGGGTAACAGTTCACAGCAACCTCCAACTTTTGGGCTCAAGTGATCCTCTTGCCTTATTTTTTCTATTTTTAGTAGAGACAGGGTCTCACTCACTTCTGCTCAGGCTGGTCTCAAAGTCCTGAGTTCAAGCAATCTACTGACCTCAGGCTCCCAGAGCACTAGGAGTACAGGTGTGTGTAGGCACCCGGCTTTGCTCCTATTTTTGATACACTTTTAACTGAGAATGTATTGTCATACATTTTGCATTCTAGCAAGCCACTAACACCTTTTCTGACACAAAGTGTTAGAAGAAAGCAAGCAGGTAAGCTGAATGTCAAACAGAAAGGCCAACTGGTGAGCAGGAAGGCCCAGGCAGGTGGCACAAAGGCAGAAAGTAGGTTGCAAAAGTGGGGGTAGAATTGAACCTAGATGCTTAGGTTTTTTCCTACCTACCTGGCAGACTTCAAAATGAACCCATTATCTATTAAGCAACATAGAATAAAAGCATTCCAGGTCCTTCTTAGTGACCATAAGTAAACTCAAATCAGTTACTCAAAAGTCAGATTAAAGGGAGTAGCAGAGAAGACTGGCTGAGAGACATGCAGCTCGCTCACTTCTTCGGGTGGTTTAATCTCTTGATTTTGCCTCAGAAAAGAACCAGGGAAAGGTCTCCTAAAAGAGATCTGTTCAGGGATTCACTTTCACTGTCTTTATTTTTATTGTTAGATTCTTAGACTTTATTCAAATCATCATAATAACTAGTCATATGAAATCCCCTTCTAAATGTTACACAATGTTGAAGATAATTTTTCATAACATAATTTTGTATACTTTATATCAGATGTCACAAATTAGTGACCCAGGAGTTGACCAGCAAAGAGTAAAAAAATTGTAGTATTTGCCCATATTGTAATTAGAAAAATTCACACAAACATGTACAAGCACATAAATGTCCTCCTTTGGTGTCCTATAGTGACAAAGGGTAATGTTGACAGCAGCTGAGGAGTGTGCCATTGTCCACACCCTAGCAGGGGTCCTCAAACTGTAGCCCGCGGGCCACGTGAGGCGGTATGATTGTATTTGTTCTTGTTTTTTTGTTTGTTTGTTTGTTTTTTACTTCAAAATAAGATATGTGCAGTGCGCATAGGAATTTGTTCATAGTTTTTTTTTTTAAACTATAGTCCAGCCCTCTAACGGTCTGAGGGACAGTGAACTGGCCCCCTGTTTAAAAAGTTTGAGGACCCCTGCTATGGTCTTAAACTGGATGAATTCATTTACATTACTTGACAGCGTCCTGTAGCATTTGCATGATTGATACTAAGTATAATATGATGTTTATTTAAGGAATTATCTTAAAATGTACTGACAAGGTGAAGTTGGCCCAATAGGAAAGGAACTGCTTCTATTCTGTGCGTAAGAGCCACATAGTAGTCTCTTGCACTAATTATCAGGTGGGTCAACTTTATATAGATATATATTTTTTAAATTCCAAAATAGTAAGGGAATATAAATATTTTTTGTTGCAAATATTTTGGGTACTTTTTGTAATGCTTAAGTTCCCTAATTCCCTAACTTTCAGGTTCCGATTGCTCAAATAGTGTTTGTTAGATCTGTTTTAAGTTTTTACTTCTTCCCTCTTGATTCCCCATCTTCATTTCCAATGACTCTTAACATCTCTCTGTGCCCATATATGACCCAATGATTAGCTCCCAATTATTAGAGAGAACATGTGGTGTTGCTTTTTACATTCCTGAAATATTTCACTTTGGATAATGGTCTCCAATTCTATTCAAGTTACTGCAAAAGACATTATTTCATTCTTTTTTGACTGGGTAATCCACTTACAAATTGATGGGTACTTAGCTGATTCTACATCTTTGTGATCGTGAATTGTACTGCAATAAACATTTGAATGCATACACATTCAAGTGCAGGTGTCTTTTGATAAAAGGACTTTCCCTTTGCATAAATACCCAGTAGTGATATTAATTGCTGGATCAAATAGTAAGTCTACTTCTTTGAGGAATCACCATCCTGTTTTCCACAGTTATGGTAATTTCCAGTCTCACCAACAGTGCAGCATGTCAGGGTTTATCTCTCCCTGCCTCCACACCAGCATCTACTGCTTTTTGACTTTGAATAATGGCCATTCTGACAGCAAAAGTGCTATTGCTTTGTCGTTTTAATTTGCATTTTCCTTTATGATTAATGATGCTGAACATTTCTTCATGTTTTTTGGCCATTCACCTATCTTCTCTGGTGAAACATCTGTTCATGTCTTTATCCACCTTTCAATGGCATTGTTTTTTCTTCCTGATTTTTGAGTTCTGTGTAGATTCTGGACATTAGCCCCTTATTGGCTGAATAGTTTGTGAATATTTTTCTCTATCATTCTGTAGCTTGTGTGTTGACAATCTCCTTCACTATGCAAAAGCATTTTAATTTAATCCAAGCTCTACTCATTTATTTTTGTTATTGCTCTATTTCCCTTTGGGATCTTAAGTCATTCTTTGCCCAGACTACTACCGATTAGAGTTTTTCCTATGTTTTCTTCTATAATTTTTTATGGATTAATGTTTTATACTTAAGTCTTTTATTCATCTTCAATTAATTTTTGTATATGGTAACAAAAATATACTTTCTATGAATTATACTGTTTTCCCAGGACAATTTACTGAATAGGGCTTCCTTTCCCCAGTATATGTTATTGTCTGCTTTGTCAAAGACCAGTTGATCATAGGTGGAACACTTTATATCTGGGTACTGTATTCTGTTCCACTGGTCCATCCCTCTACTTTTATCCCAGTACCAGACTGTTTTGGTTACTATAGCCTTGTGGTATAATTCAAAGTCACATAATGTGATGCCTCCAAATTTGTTCTTTTTGTGCAAGGTTGCTTTAGCTATTTAGGCTGTTTTAAAAAAAGCATAGAACTTTTTTTTAGATCTGTGAAATATTACATTGGTATTTTGATGAGGACTGCATTGAATTTGTAAATCACTTTGGGCAGTATCAACTTTTTAACAATGTTGATTTTACCAATCCATACATAAGAAGCTCAATTATAAATGTGTAATGAACTATACATCTTAGAACTATGTATGAACATTCCTTTTTTAATTTCACACTCCATTATTTATATATTAATTTCCTAATATTTACCTTTTGTAGAAAAATACTTCAAATCCTTTTGCAGAGTTGGAGTACATGTATTACTTAAGAATGAATCAAGGAAAAAAATGAAGCGAGAAAACATTACATTAACAGAATTTTTATTTGGGGATTAAATTTAATGTTTAGTTACAATCATATAGTTCTCATATATGGAAAAACAAGAGCAGAATTCAAACTCAGCTTCACATGATTGTCACTAAATATTTTCCTTATGAGATACTGAAAAAGAAAAGCATAATTTTCAATAATTTAATAACACACCAAATTTTCATGTAATAATTTAGCAATCAGATTCACAGTTGACTTTTTACCTGAAGTCAGAGAGTAAGCTGTTCCATGTGAATGTAAATGGGTATGTCTGAGCAATTAAAAATGATATATAAATGAACAGTATGCAATAAATATAAATTTACTATCTATAACAATTTTGTGAGGTAAACCTCCTTTGTATTTTTAACTTTATAAGGAACTTATGTAAAGTTTTATAAGTGATTTTTCTAGAGGATGGTATTAACCACTCTTGCTAAATTATCTAATTTATCTGTAAATTAGTATTTTTTTTTAAGCGATGGGATCTCACTCTGTTGTCTAAGTTGGAGTCCAGTGGTACAATCATAGCTCACTGTAGCCTTGAACTCCTGGGCTCAAGCAATTCTCACACCTTGGCCTCCCAAAGTGCCAGGATTAAAGGCATGAGCCACTAAACCCAGCCTATCTGCAGATTATTTCAAACTTTATACATAAAAAGCATTTCATTTGGTCATTCTTGCTTTTATAAATTAACAAGTATTTTATTCATTTGTTCTTGCTTTACTTTGTTGGCTACAGCTTCTAGTACAATGTTGGGCAGCCTTTGTGATAACGAACATCCTTGCTTTGCTTCCTATCTGAAAGGGAATATTTCAAATTCAGCATAATTATGATACTGTACAATTTTTGGTAGATATCACTTTTTTCAGATTAAAAAAGTCCATTTTCTAATTTACCAAGAGTAAACATGCAAATACTGAAAATTTTCAACCCTTTACCACAACACTTTACCATCATTATGTAATTACTTTTTGTAATTACTTTTCTAATGTTGAATTGCCATTTTAATATAGGAATTAACTTCAGCTTGATCATGATAGCCTTTACCCGTGCTATTTGACTTGGTCATTTTAAAATTATAATTTTCTATCTATGTTGGTATGTGACATTGTCCTATTATTTTGGATTTATGTTATACCACCCTCATTAGGAATGTTCCCTTATTTTTCTATATTATGGAAAATGAATTTATAATAGCAATCAACTTTTAATGAAATACATTATTTCTTCTAATTTCAATCCTTAATAATTCTTCTGTTTAATGAACATGTCCTTACTTTATCTCTAAAGATAGAAATAACTAGAATAGTATTTGTCGCCCTTTACACTAATTCACTTTTATATATAAATGCTCTGTACTGCTACCTTTTTTGAAACTGTGCTTCCATTTGTTTTCTAACCTTAAAAAACAATCAACTGTACAAGGAAAAGAACAGTATTTCAAGAAGCTTTTCTCTGGAAATATAAAATTCATTTTCTTTTGACTAAGGATGAATGAGTCTCTACAAAATACTTAAGTCATAGTGCCTGAATTATCGAAACGAATCTTACATTAAGCACACAATAACATTTAGACTTTATGTGTACATGTAACAAAGTCATATAAAATTTAACTTGGACATTTTTAAAAAGTAATGCTCTGGGCCATAAGGTTCTTGGGCTTGTGGCTATGTCATGTTTTTATTTGGAAACTACGAATACATATATAAAAATAACTATTTTATTTTTATTTTAAACAATTGAAATTTTAATCGTTATGCGTAAACTGCTTTTCCACCCTTTGGAACAAGAGAGTGTTTGGCTGTATTTCAAAATTTAGAAAGATTTTAAAGAGCTCTTTCTGTAGGCACTGTGAGTTCAGGAGCAGTCACATCTAATTGGATGACCGATCAGTTTGAAAGGTATTCTGTTACAAACGTGGCAGGTTCTCTGTTGGTCTGTTATTTTGCTGTTTCAGAAGCTCAATTTCCTAATGGATATCTGTACCCCCAAAAGAAAATAATTTAAAAATCTCTTAAATTTTTAGAAAACTTTATGTGTATGGCTATGTATGCTTATATATAATACAAATTAACAGATTTTAAAAGTATGTACAGGTAAAGACCCACTTAGCGAGTGCTGCGTATCTCAATAGAGATAAAAAAAGAATGACTGAATATTACTTTTCATCTGCTAATCAGAAATTAAATAAAACATATTATGCAGCCTTAAAGAAAGATGGAGACTTTACCTCTTTCATGTTTACATGGATGGAGCTGGAACATATTCTTCTTAGTAAAGTATCTCAAGAATGGAAGAAAAAGTACCCAGCCCTACATGAAACTAATTTAGAGCTTTCACATGAAAGCTATAACCCAGTTACAACCTAAGAATAGGGGGAAGGGTGAAAGGGAGGGGAGGGAGGGGGAAGGTGAGTAGAGTGAGGGGGTTTGGTGGGATTACACCTGCAGTGCATTTTACAAGGGTATATGTGAAACTTAGTGAATGTGGAATGTAAATGTCTTAGCACAGTAACTAAGAAAATGCCAGGAAGGCTATGTTAACCAATGTGATGAAAATGTGTCAAATCGTCTATGAAGCTAGTGTATGATGCCCCATGATCATATCAATGTACACAACTATGATTTAATTAAAAAAAAAAAAAAAAATCCAGAAACCAAGCCAGACTAAAGCCAAACAAAACAAAACAAATCCCTGAAGAAATAGTTCATCTTTCAAAGAGATTTCTCAGAATGGCAGCAATATATATTTTATTCCTTCATGTAAGGTAGTTTCCAAAATATCTATAACTAACACATAATTTCATAAGAAAATAAACATACTATTCAACAAAAAAAGAGAAATGAATAAAGTTTAATATCTAAGATACAATTTATTTCTGTATGCTTTTATTAAATATTAACTACTCCATGTAACAAAAGTCTGGTTTTTTTAATTACAGTGTTAAAATAAAACAGAAAAAGTTAACATTCAACTCAGATAAATATTAGTAACAGCAGTTTTTGACAAAACTTGTCCTTAAAGGAGGCAATAAAATGTTTGGTTTCTTTACAGTCAAAACAATTAAAGACTGAACCATAAAAACAAATAACTTACAAATGATCCCTTATGATTCTTGCATTGCATACATTAAGTCACTTTGTATTTTACCAGTTATATTAGTTTATTGAATTCAAGCATATAGTTTGTTTTGAATTAAGAAACCAATTATTTGCTTTATTTACTTATGATCATAACAGTCTAAACTGTTACAAGTCAAATGGAAATAAAAACAGCTCTAATGAGTACCTGAGGAAGATTTTGAAAGCATTCCTACCCAAGAATTAACAATATTAGAGATAATTCCTAATACATTTGGCCCTTCACATCTATGACTTCCGTCTGTATCCACAGATCCAAGCAACTGCAGATTTAAAATATTTGAAAAAAAAGTCTCCACTAGACTTTTTTCTTGTCATTATTCCCCCCAAACACAGAAAAAAACTATTCACACAGTATTTACATAGTATTAAACATTATAAGTAATCCAGAGATGATTTAATGCAGATGGAAGGGTGCACATATCAGTAAGTTACATTGTGACTACTACACCACTTTTTATCAGGGGTATCCACAGGAGTTCCTGGAACAAATCCCCCACAGATACTGAGGGATGACTGTAAATATTTTTTAAAGGAGAAAACAAAAACAAAAACAAAAACAGATATTCATATATTTATAAACTACTAAATCATTATTACATAAGATTCCAAACACAGATCAGATTCCACATTCTTCCATGGAGAATAACATTTGGAACGAAGACAGAATCTGTTTAATCTTACTGTGAAATCTGATTGCCACTGGCTGGTTGGGGTAACACGTTGGGGAATCCCCAAAACCTCAGCAGTGATGTCTCCTGTCTACAACAGGAGCAACACAGAAAACGGTGGTGTATGTGTTGAGGATTTGTTGACCTTGTTTTTATAGACTTTTCCCTAATCTTGGAAATTCTTCATAAAATTTATTTTCTGTAATGGTGGGTTCAAATACATACACTACATAAGCAATGACAAAAACTCCTCTGTAGTACTTAACAAAACTGTAAAGTTTAACAAAACCTTAGTAAAACACGATATGTTATAGAAGATCATCAGGTATGACATTATTTATTCCTATGCTATTCCACAGCACATAGTGGTTAACTAGGTAAGAGATAAGAAAAAAAATCCACAGGCTATATTTGTATGGCCATTCCTTAAAGGTGTCTGGTTATATCAAAATATCATCATAGTGATTTATTCTTGTATATTCCCCTAAAAAGTAGTCATATTATCACTACTATACTAATTTCTTATGGCCTGATCATTCTCAAAGAAATGGCAAATTCTTAAATTATAAATAATTTAACATTAATGATGCCTCTTTTCTAAAACATGGTATTTTAATTCAAAACCACTGTTTTAAAAGCAAATTTTATCATCTGATTGGCTGTTTTATAATAAATTTCCATGCTAATTTATGTTTCTGAATGGATGACTTTATACTCTGAAAATTTATATGCATTTTTTTCATTGCCCTATTGTTCCTTTTAATAGGATTAAATATCTAAGAAATAGCATTTATGTAACAGGATTTATGTTAGATGTTTTTACTATAGTTATGTATCAACTATAAAAATAGGGTACATTTTATTATTTAGCTTATAAAAGGATTCATTTTTAGCATATATGGTAGCAATTAATCACAAGTATTTTAACCTAAAGATACAATAAAATGAAGAAATTATTATATACAATAATTTAAAGTATTGTCTTTTAGAAATATTATTTTCATCATTATTATAAAGCATTATAGTTAATTTAAAGCCAAACTTCAGGACTTATTTTATATGTGAAAGAATTTGCATTTCCACGTTTCTAAAATCTAAAATAGTTTAGTAAATTTTCTCTATGCTTTTTTTAAAAATAACTTAAAATATTAAAAAATAATCCAATGATAGTAACTTTCTGATTTCTTAGATGATAATTGGTCTCTGATTAAATACATAAATAATGAAAATACATTAAAGACTGACAAAATATCCTCAATATTGATATTTAGGGCATCGTATCTTCATAGTAATTCTGAAACAATTGCTTTCCTAATAATTGAGAAGCAATTTTAACTTTAACTTTTAAAAAAAGTATATTTCATAGCTAGAAGCATACTGTGCTAAAGACAGCAGGCCTTCCTAACACAATGTGGTCACAGTAAGGCTTAAGGTATCTTATACAGAAAAATTGAGAGAGGTGCAGTGATTTTGTTCTTCTTAAAAATGTCATCATTATTTGAGAGTTATCCAGAGTCTGAACGCTAATACAACGAAGTTGACTGAAGCACTGAAACATGTACAAAAAAAAAATCCTGAAAGATAATAATGTACATGTTTAGTTCTAATTCTTATCAAATACACACAGTCTTATTTCTTGGCGCTGACAGTTCAAATATAACATAACTGTGTACTAACTGCTTTATGTAACACAAGCATAATTCATTTTATGAACACACAAGCAATTTTCATTTTATAGTTATCTATAAAACTAGTCTAGATAGTTATCTACTAAAAATGACAATTTAACTGCCATAGAATCAAAATTTCACTTTCAGTCAGAAATGCAGTAAATTATGCCAGAAGGAATACTGTTCACACAATTTTTCCTCCAGGTATTTTCTCAGTGCAGTATTGTGAGGAGAGGTGATGATAGTATCTCTGTGATGCAAAAATTATTTTTATTAAAGTTAACAGTCACAGTGCATAGTAATTTGGGCAGTTTTCTTTCACCCAAAAGGCATTTATTAAAAATAGCTGATTCAATAATTGTTAATCAATGCATTAAGAAATAGGCAGCTAGTGATTTAATGTGTAAGTTGCTCTTTCCTTAATGTATTTTTCAGACCACTTATGAGTCAGCTCTAGATAAAGACCTGGTTTATGAGGGCGGTAATCGAGGTACACCGTGTTACTGGTTCTTTTGGGAACAGCTTTTTCAATCTGAGTTCCTTCGTGCCACTCATTAAAAGATGTGATAGAAACTAAACTGGGGTGCGTCTGAAGTGCGGCACTCAGAGCAGTTTCATAATACTTCCCATTGATTCGGTTCCGAGTGTTTTGAGTATTCCATGGACGGATGCTGGTATCTATGTATCCTGGGCCCACACTTGGGATAAATATTAAGTTGTGCTTATCACAAAAGAATTTTAAGCTAGCCCAATTCTGATGTGATGAGCCATAAGTAAAGCCATTTGTGGCAAAATACGTGTAAATTCCATCAAAACCACTTTGAAGAATGTCATATTTATGTTTTTCTTCTACTAGAAGTGCAATAAACAATCCATCATAAGGCGAACTGCGAATACTTTGCGACCCTGAGGTGGTTAACAGATTGGCCCACTTTTCAGGCGTGGTGATGTAAGAATCATAGACATAAAACATAGGAAGAGCTTTGCCAGTCTTTGTCTTGTACCTGTAAAATGCTGGGTGACTTCCATATCTGGAACACAAGCATACGTAAAAATGAAATGAATATTCACAACCATTTCCATAGACAAAAACTTTTTACATGCTGAAAATGAAGGAATCAGTGCGGTTTAAGCACATTGCTCCATTTCTTCAGGGGATCCATTAGGTAAGTATGATAATTGAAAATGCATTTTTAATTTTACACATTAGAAAATTAGGTACTGGATGCATTACCAAATAAGAGATTAATTATCTCGTATTGAGATTTACAAAAACAATGATTAATGCCATAAAAAGCCTATTATTGTCTATATGAATACATAAACTGTTTTTCAGTAGTAATTGTGCCACTGTTACTGACAAGCATCTCTGTGATAGTGCAACATCTCTCAGACTGTGATCAGTAACATCCTTTAACAAAACGAAACTGTATTCACAAATTCTTTTTTTTTTTATAAAGAAAAGATTAATTATGGGTCCAGCACTAAAAAGTAGTTTACATTTCATAATCTGAACCTTCTCTCTAAGAAGGTATACCTGTATATCTAACGATTTAAAAAATACTATCAATTTAAAATTTCAATGACAGAAACCCTAAACAGCCTTAGAACCTTGTAAAATAGTAAAAAGTAGAAAATAGTAAAATAGTAAAAGTAGAAAACGAATTAAAAAAAACTTGAGAAGTGTTCCTCAAAATGATTATGAGATTCATTTTAAACATAGTTCAAATTAATTTTATTAAAAATATCAGATTATAAATCATTCAAGTCTCTCAAAAATAATTTAATGTACTCTTATCATAACAATAATTATTAGAGGATCAAACAACGCAGTATTTATAAACATTGAGGAAACTCACTTGTCTATGATATACTTGACATTTTTGTACATGTTTTGATCATCTCGATTGCTATACGGTTCTATGTGAAAAGTGACCTAAAACAAACAAAGTATCAATTAGAGAAAAAACTATCTGTAGTCTTAAAATAAAAATGAAAATATATTCCATATATTTATTAAAGTGACTGATTTAATAATCTTAATTTAAGATGAGTATTTTTTGAACATAGAAGTTACCAGAAAATTCTTAGTAATAACATTTACTAAGAATTTCTTCAGCTATATAATATACTAACCATTTTACACTTATTACCTCAGTTAATCTTCATAACTCCATAAGGTAGTTACTATAATTTCCAATTTCTTTTTTTTTTTTTTGCAGTTTTGGTCGAGGCTGGGTTTGAACCTGCCACCTCTAGCATATGGGGCCAGTGCCCTACTCCTTTGAGCCACAGGCGCTGCCCCTAATTTCCATTTTCTAAATGAGACAATCAAAGTTAAGATAGGTTCAGTAACTTGCCCTGAGTCACCTACTTAGAAGCATACAGGCAATCTGAATTAGCTCAAATGCTCAACCACTGTGCAATGCTTTTTTTATATGTTTATTTCTTATAAAAAATCCTATTTACTTGTATTCTATATAAAATATGTAAGAATATACCATATAGTCAAACATACCTTCTTTTGAAGAAATACAAAATATATATATCTATATATAGATATAGATATATATAGATATGGATGTATGATCCAGAAAAATCTGGATTCTTTTTTCAGGTATGTGAACATTAAGTTTATATTTAAAAGGAGTCAATAGTAAATATCTTTAAATGAAAAATTCTTCTACTTCTTTAAGATAGCATGTTACAAAACAATCTGCATTTAATTTGCGCTATTATTTATGGAATATATAATGAAATCACTGAAAAAAATAATACCCATTAGTGCTATGAAGGACAATAACTTTCTTGATGCGTAAATTGAGATGTTCATTTCTCTAAGACAATAGTAGAAAGTAGTAACTAAAAATATTTTTAGAATTCTGTGCACAGATTTAAAATTTTTAACTAAAAACGGTCAGCTGTGCATAAATCAATAAAAATTAATGATGGCTAGTGAAACCACTTTGTATACCACTTCTAAAGTAATATGGATAATACCAATGATAATTACCACAAATGAAATTTTTGCAAACAAAGAATTTTAGAATTTTCACTTTTATTCCTAATTTTACTGATTTACCAGCAGCAATTAAAAATCTTTATGGAAATTTAATAAATTTCTTGCTACTATTTTTATTTTAGGTCATGTAGTTCTTCTGAAACTAGAGACTTCTACTGTGATATAAAACCTTGTTTTCAGTCACCCAATTAAATCAAAAGGTATTTTCCATTAATCAGTACTGTTCATTTTCACACACTCTATTTTAAAGGTCAGACAGTATTTAGTGAAAATATAATTCCCTACTTTTAATAACATGAAATTACACTAATATTACATGAAAGAAGTTTTTGTCAGCAACTAAGGTCAAATTCATTTTTGCAATATATCGTTAGTATTCCTAGGGCAGTTTGATTTTTCAGTAGTTTTAGTATTTGCTTTTTAACTTCAGTTGAAAGAAAACTGCCAAATACATAAGCATTTTCAGACTCTTATATAACGTTACCTTGGGTAATTCTTCCTTCAGATAGAACATTACATTTTCTAAATTTCCATTTTATATAAAAAGGACACCACATTTAAGCAAATATCCTTTATCAAAATGAATTTAACTTTAAAGCTGTAAATTTTAAAGATAAAGTGCTTCTTTTGTGAAATGTAAATCCATATATTTGCAAAACCCAAAAGCCCAACCATTCCCCCAATTCATGTTCTAATTTTGACCTTGCCAGTCTGTTTTCTAACCTGCAGCCAAAGTGAACTTTTCTGAAGTGAAAAATCGGACCATATTTTTCTCCTTCTCCAACACCTCCCTTCTCTATGTTCACCCCTACAAACACTCCAGTCTTTGCCACTGCAGAAGTGAGATAGGTCTTCCTACTCCTGTGTGACACACTCATACTTTGTACTTTTCTCTTCCTGCAATTTACTCATCTTGCCTAATCTCCAATAGGTTGCAAGGTCTCTGAAGGACAGATCCAATACATATCTTCTTAATATTGCCATCATCTGGAACAGTATCTGGCACAAAACAGCAATAAAAGAATGCATGCAAAAATAAATGGATGAATGATTTTCACGCAAAAGTGGACAACACTCAAATTAGACTTTAAGCTTTGCCAATAATACTCCACTTAGGTAAGATTCACCAAGTTTCCACTATAAATTCATGGTGTTCGTTTAGGAACAAGAAAGAGGAAAAAGGAGAGATCACAGATAATATATTTCATATGAATCTGAAAAATCACTTAAGAAACAGTCACAGACATACTTGTATGCAGGAGTCAGCTGGTCAAAAATCTGCATGTCTTAAGAAATAATGACTCAGGAGGGTGATTGGTGGGATTACACCTATGGTGCATCTTACAAGGGTTCATGTGTAACTTAGTAAATGTAGAATATAAATTTCTTAACACAATAACTAAGAAAATGCCAGGAAGGCTATG
>CAUYPK010073512.1:0-33581 GCA_963574355.1 Loris lydekkerianus | reverse complement strand
GCAGTGATGATGATATCTCCGAACTCAGTGATGATGACAATGTCTATGCTGATACCCTCACATCAGATACAGCTGAAGCTCTGTTTGGACATACAGATGATGAAGAGGAGGAATCCAGTTTGGAAGGATTTTAACCTTTGTGATTTAGCTTGATTACCTGTTAAGCTACGGTTTTCTGCACTTTATTTAAAGTTTTAAAGTTGTTGTTGCTAGTTTACAGTTTTTCTTTAGCAATAAATATTGAGAAGCATTTAACCTACTGATTCCTCAATTATTATAATTGTTTTGGGTATATATTTTTATTTTTGAAATTTACCAGTGGCTGCTGCATTTTCCACCTTGGCTTATACTCGAGTCACTAAGTTTTCCCAGTTTTGGGGGTAAAATTAAGGGGGTCGGCTTATACTCGGGTATATAGGTAGTATTCTTTCAGGGAAGAACTCAACATTGCCCAAAGAAGATTAATCCTTGAACTAAATGTTTCAATTTTCTTGACCACCATTCCCCTTAGAAATCTATTCATTCTTTTCTTCCGTTCTTAATGCCTTATTTCCCTAACTTACAGATGCTGTTACTCCCCAGGATCTTGAGAGCATTAAGTTCTTTGTGGCATGGTGCCCCTTGGAGCCACATGACTATCACTGGAGGGTAATAAAGCCTCTATGGGATAACACTAAGGCCAGCCCAGGGTGGGGAGGAGTCAAATATAGTGAGAAACCATGTTCCTGGTACAATGAGGAATAAGGTTCCTGATACAATGGAAGGGTCAGAGTCACCTAAACATGGGCTTCACAGAGCCATATTTAGTCCAATTTGTTCTGTTTCTTTCTTCCTTTTTTTTTTTTTTTGTGTGTGTGTGTGGTGTTTGTTTTTATCATCGTAAAGGCCAAAGATGGTACATGGTTGTCTCATATGCCTTACTTGCTCTCCCAAGTCCCAAGGGCCATGTCCCTGTGTCCCTCTATCCCTATTACTACCTACTCTTGCCTACTCCAGTTTTTGCCTTCAACTTCTGCAATGCAATCCATTCTATAATTTGGTCTTGGTATGTAACAAAGGGAACTGGTCCATTTCAGCAAATGAGATGAACTTCAGCTCCAGTCTCTTAGGGCTAAATGATCCAAAGGCCCAGGGAAAGAAAAGAATTGAGACTACACATAGGCTAAATGTTAGTGAACAGGAGGTAGGTGACCTGGCAATGATAATTTCTGAGTCCACTTTCCTAAGTCATGTCCAGCAAGGCTATGGGTATACTGCCTTCTTTAATGCTTACTCTGAATGTTTACAAAAAAAGCCTTGAGATGCTGTAGAAATTACAATGTGGTCTGTAATGGAGAAGAAAATTTATACTTTACCATGCTCTTCCTGTTTGCAAATAACAAGTAAACTTCAAATGGATTATTTTATAAAGTATCACATCTTATTACTTTGTCACAATTAAACTGACATTACAAAGTCAAAGACAGGACACTGTTATCTAAGCAAAACGAGAGACTGCAAAGTAAGTGCAGAATACACGTCCCTTCTCCTCTTTCCCTCCTCTTGTAACTGATCATGAAGACATCATTTTTGGTGTCTTATGAGAATAGTGGAAAACAAAGTGAACAAATGGGTGGGTATTGGCTGCATTTCAATATGCTATTTCCCTCAACCTTTTGAAAATGTAAACAAATACAAATAGTCTCACGATCTACAAACACTTTCAAAAATCTAAGGAGCAATGTGCTACAGAGAGATAACGACTTCAATTAGAAAGCTACCTCCAGAGCCAGACAGGATGGCTCTACGGAAATGTTACATGATCCGTATATCTAGAGTGCATCTGGAATACCTAAAGAGGAATCAAAGAGAATTAGGAAATTAGAGGATGTAGACAGAGTAGATGAAGGGAGACCAAGGAAGAAGGCTAGATTTGATTTAAAATCCTATTTACACAGATTACATAATACATAAGTTCAAATCTCAAAATGGCATTTCTTATATTCTATTTATGATGAGCAGTCCACAGGAAAAAATTAAATATTATAATTAAGTAACTATGCTTTTTAGGTTCATTTTGTGGGAGAGAAGAGAACACCACATACACTAACGTACCACAACAGCCGATTCCCTTATCCAACCTGAGCTAACCACTAGTCAGCTAACTGCAGGCAGCAGACAGGTGTCCCAGAAAGCAGCTTTCTAGCCTCTGGTATTGGCATGCTGAGAGTGTCAGTGGCATAATTTACTGAGATGATGACAAGCATCAGGCAACCTTGTGAATTAGGTAAGTAGATATCAGTAAACAGCGTTCCTTTATTTAACTTCAATAATTTTCCTTCCTTTGAAGGATTCACAGATGTCCCTCAGACACTAGGATGGCAGACAGAGGTCCATAGTCCTAGACAGGGATGGTTTGGCCAGCTGTGTGCTTCCTCCCCGCTCACCACAACACTCTGTGACATCGACCTTATACAAAGACTCTCTCTCACCTTGGGTAACATTCCTTGGTCTCTTCAATGCCCCAAAGATTTTCATCCTACCTCCATCTAGGGACCTTGGATGTACATCACTTATAAGATCTGAACCTCTAAAACTCTCCTATTCTGCTTTTTCATTTCTGCCTGCTTTCCACCTTCAGAAAAACACTACACTCCCTTAATTGCCTTTTTGTCCTCTCTAATGCTTCTTTTTTCATTCCTTTCCTGGCTCTTCCTCCTGATTCTACAAATAAAAGGCTACTAGATCCCCCCCCACCCCCCAACTTCTTTACTGATCATCCTTTTCTCCAAGTTTCAACCCATGTGAATGAAGCAACCTAAAATTTTCCTACTATTCTTTATCTTTCCTTCAAGCTAAAGTATCACATTTTCCACTATTGGGTTTCTGAGACTGCTAATACCAAAAGCTCAAAATGAGCTCAAAAACTAAACTCATCAGTTTTACCTCCTAAGCCTATTCTTCCTCCTGACATCCCTCTAATAATATTAGTAAGTAATATTCCATGAAGAGGATACAATTGTTCTCCTAATTTTATAGATAAACAAACTGAGAATCATGGAGATATGGAAAGGTGATTTATGATTATATAAGTTACAAAAAGTCAAGGCTAGCATTGGAATCTACATAGTCTAGCCCCAGACTTGAACACCTAATTACTGTGCTATGATACCTCTCTTTGCCAGATTTTAATCCTTACTCTCAAATTCAACTCTGCAAGTCTTATAAATTTTCTCTCTGCAAAGCCTCTCCCTTCAGCTGGCTCTTCCTCCTCCCCTGTCCCTCACTCCCTCTTATCTAGACCAGTTTTATTAACTTCCAGGTATCCTCTAATCATCTCCTCTCTAGGTCCACTATATTTAGATTTTCTTTTATTCAAAATGAAAATAGTTTTTCATTTCTTCTGAGTATAAAAATTACACAATGCCCATTGGATCACAATCAGAAGATAAAAATATACAAAAAAGAAATTAAAAATCCAAATCATAATTTTGTCTTTCCATAGTAATAGGGAGAGACAAAATTATGGTTCTGGAGACTTGAATCAAATTTAGCTAGTATATTCGTGGCTATGTTTGAATCAATGCTTCAGAGATTTTTTCTCTTTGCACATACACAGACAAATTACTTTTTAAAATTAAAAATGAGAGGTCGAGCAAGATGATGGACCAGAAGGATTGTTCAGCTGAGCTCTCCCCAGAATGACTGGGGGAAAAAGAAAGAACCCAGCCACACTTGGCATGGGGATATTACCCAGAGTTGTAGCTCGGGGAGCACAGAAAGGAGGCAATGAGCTGCAAAGCTAACAAATTAGGCAAGTGACCACAACCACTAGGATCAGCTGGTCCCACACAGAGGTCCAGGATGAGAGGAAGCTTTTCCAGAGTTTTAAGTTGTTGGAGAAAACTATGTGTTGAGTGGAAAGCTTAGAAGAGTGGTGGACTTGAACAGTGTACAGCAACCAGATTTGAATGCCAGTTGGATTAGACCTGTTGTAGTTTTGGTGGCTGTTGAGGCAGTCATACTGAGATCTTGGTGAACAGGGAGCTCTGTGGGAAAGTTGTGAGAAGGTCTTAGCAGGGGCCTAAAGCACAGCCATCTTAATCCACCTGCCAGGATCATAACTCCACTTTTGGACAGTCTGAGAGACTCTCCCACCCCATGAGAACTGGAGTCAGGGGGTACTGTGAGACTTACCCCTGAAAGATACTTGTGAGCTTTAAGATCCCAACCTGGCAGGGTCTGAATGCTGAGGAAACAATCAGGTAATCATTGAAGGCAACTAAATTAGGAATAAGGACCACAGAAGTTGCTAGCTTTGTCCTCTGTCTCCTAAAACTTCCAGTGGTATCCCAGTGACATATTCCAACATATTGTCATTAAGAACAAGGACTTCTGTTTTTTGGCAATGAGAAAGAGTTTGGCTTTGCTAAGGCTAATGATACTTCAAGACCTAACCTTTGGGTGGGTCACGTCTGTAATCCCAGCATTTGGGAGGCTTAGGTGGGTGGATTGCCTCAGCTCACAGGTTCAAGACCAGTCTGAGCCAGAGTGAGACCTTGTCTCTAAAAATAGCTGAGTGTTGTGGTGGGTGCCTGTAGTCCTAGCTACTTGGGAGGCTGAGGCAAGAGAGTTGCTTAAGCCCAGGAGTTTGAGGTTGCTATGAGCTATGATGCCATGGCACTCTACCAAGGGTGACAAAGTGAGACTCTATCTCCAGGAAAAAAAAAAAAAAGACCTAACCTCTGAGATAAGGTAATTTAAAGCAAAGGAGGCAGTGAGAAGGAAAAAGTAAGACAAGGAGGTGAACAAGAAGAAAGAACACATGAGGAGGAACCAACAGAAAAATTCAGGCAACATGAAAAACCAAAACAGAGCAACTCTCCCAAGGGATCATGAGGCAGCTACTGCATAAGACTCCGCCTATAATGTATAAATTGATTTGACAGAAAGGGAATTTAAAATATGGATGATAAAGACAATAAAAGGAATGGATGAGAAAATGGAAAAATGGAACCAAAAGTCACATGAGAGATACGTAAAATATATGAAGACTGGCTCGGCACCTGTAGCTCAAGTGGCTAGGGCACTAGTCACACACACTGGAGCTGGCAGGTTCAAATCCAGTCAGGGCCCACCAAACAACAATGACAACTACAATAAAAAAACAGCCAGGCATTGTGGAGAGTGCCTATAGTCCCAGTTACTTGGGAGGCTGAGGCAAGAGAATGGCTTAATCCCAAGAGTTAGAGGTTGCTATGAGCTGTGATGCCATGGCACTCTACCCAGGTGACAGCTTGAGACTAGGTCACAAAAAAAAAAAAAAGAAGAAGAAGAAGAATACACAAAGGATATGGCAGAACTTAAGGAAATGAAGGAGACAATCATAGAATATAAAGATACAGCAGGAGTAAGCTGTTTCCACCACCCCTCTACTGTTAAGCCTTGTGGTAACTTTGTAGAGTTTTTTGCACCTTTGAATAAATTCTGAATACTCTTTAAAAAAAAAAAAAAAAAGATGCAGCAGAAAGTATCAAAAATAGTTTAGACTATTGAGAAGAAAGAACCTCAGAGCTAGAGGATAAAGTTTTTGCGTTAATCCGGGTAATTAAAGAGGCACAAAAGAAGAGAGAAAGCAGAACAGTCACTTAAAGAAGTATGAGACTCCATGAAGCATTCAAATATACAAATAATAGGGATTCCTGGAGGGGAAGAATATTGTCCCAAAGCAATGGAAGACCCACTGGAGACTATCATAAGTGAAAACTTCCCAAGTTTTACTAAAGACCCCCACACACTCCCTTGAGATGGATATAGAACCCCGGGTCATCTCAACTCAAACAGAGCTTCTCTAAGACACATTGTAATGAACCTGTACAAAGTCAAGATGAAAGAAAAAATTCTGCAAACAGCTAAGAGTAAGCACCAACTAACCTACACAGATAGCCATTAGGATGACAACAGACTTTTTTTTTCCTTTCCTTTTCTTTCTCTCTCTTTCTCTCTCTCCCTTTTCCTTCTTTCCTTCCTTCCTTCCTTCCTTCCTTCCTTCCTTCCTTCCTTCCTTCCTTCCTTCCTTCTTTCTTTCTTTCTTTTTCTTTTTTGAGACAGAGTCCTACTTTGTCATTCTTGGTAGAGTGCCATGGCATCATAGCTCACAGCAACTTCAAACTCCTGTGCTTAAGTGATTCTCTTGCCTCAGCCTCCCAAATCGCTGGGACTACAGGTGCCCACCACAATGCCCAGCTAATTTTAGAGACTGGGTCTCACTCTGGCTATGGCTGATCTTGAAACTGTGAGTTCAGGCAATCCCAAGTGCTGGGATTCTCAGGCTTCAGCCTCTGAAGTTCTGGGATTATAGGTATGAGCCACCATGCCCAGCTTGACACCAGACTTTTCAACTGAAGTTTTTTAAGCCAGAAAAGCATGGTCACACACCTTCAACATTCTTAAACAAAACAATATTGAGCACAGAATTCTGTATCCTACTAAATTAAGCTTCAAAATTAATGGAGAAATCAAATCTTTTGTGGATATGAAATACTGAGGAAATTTGTCACAACAAGACTAGTTCTACAGGAAACACTTAGGCCTATTCTCAACACTGACCATCATAATAGACCACCAGTAAAGTAAACACCCAGAAGCTAAAGGTCAAAACTTATCTTTCACAATGGCTCAAAGGATAAAACTATACAATGGACTTTCACAAAATAAGAAAAATAGAACTCCACCACACCTATCAATCCTCTCAATTAATGTCAATGTACTGAATTCACTAATGAAGGGGAACAGGCTGGCTGATTGGATAAAAAAGCACAAGCCATCCATATGCTGTATCCAGGAGATACACCTAGCCTTGAAGGACAAATCAAGACTCAGAGTTAAGGGATGGAAAATAGTATTTCAAGCAAATGGAAATCAGAAGAAAGGAGGGGTTGCAGTCTTATTTTCAAATACAAGCAGATTTAAAGCTACTAAAGTTAAGAAAGACAAAGATGGACACTTCATACTGATCAAAGGAATAATACATCAAGAAGACATTTCAATTTAAATGTTTATGCACTCAACTTTAATGCTCCTACATTTATGACACAGACCTTGATGAATCTGAGCAATCTGATATCCCATAACACCATGATAGTTGGGAACTTTAACACCCCTTTGACCAAAATGGACAGATCTTCTAAATAGAAACTAAACAAAGATACAAAGGACTTAAATATAACCTTAGAACAAATGGGATTAATAGATATATACAGAACACACCATCCCAAAGCTAAAGAATATACATTTTTCTCATTAGCCCATGGTATGTACTCCAAAATTGATGACATTCTAGGATACAAATCAAACCTCAACAAAATTAAAAGAACAGAAATTATACCTTGTTTCTTCTCAGACCACATGGCAATGAAGGTAGAACTCAACTCCAACAAAAACATTCATCCCCACACAGAGACATGGAAATTAAACAACCTTATGCTGAATGATAATTGGGTTCAGGAAGAGATAAAAGAGGAAATCATTAAATTCCTCAAACAACAATGAAGACACAAGTTAAAAAAAAAAAAAAAAAAAAAAGACACAAATTACCCAAACCTGTGGGATATAGTAAAAGCAGTCCTAAGAGGGAAATTTATTATATCAGATGCCTACATTCAAAAAACAGAAAGAGAGAATATCAACAAACTAATGAACCATCTTATAGAATTGGAAAAAGAAGAACAATCTAATCCCGAACCCAGAAGAAAAAAGGAAATAACCAAAATTAAATCAGAGATTAATGAAATTGAAAGCAAAAGATTCATACAGAAAATTAATGAAACAAAATTTGGTTTTTTGAAAAAAAAAAAAGGGAAATTGATTAACCTTTGGCCAGATTAACTAGAAACAGAAAAGTAAAATCTCTAATAATCTCAGGCTCAGCATCTGTAACTTAGTGGCTAGGGCAGCAGCCACATACACCAGAGCTGGTGGGTTTGAATCCAGGCTGGGCCTGTCAAACAACAATAACTACCTTACCCCCGCCCTCCCCAAATAGCCAGGTGTTGTGGCAGGTGCCCATAGTTCCAGCTACTTGGGAGGCTGAGGCAAGAGAATAGCTTAAGCCCAAAAGTTTGAGGTTTCTGTGAGCTATGATGCCACAGCACTCTATCCAGGGTGAAATAGTGAGACAATGTCTCAAAAAAAAAAAAAAAAAATATATATATATATCTAATAACTTCAATTAGAAATGATAAAGGGGAAATAACAACAGATGCCACAGAGATACAAGAGATAATTTCTGAGTACTACAAGAAACTCCATGCTTAGAAATTTGACAATGTGGAGGAAATGGATCAATACTTGGAATCATTCCCTCTCCCAAGACTTAACCTAGAAGAAATAGATCTCTTGAACAGACCAATTTCAAGAGCTGAGATCAAAGAAACAATAAAATAATCTCCCTTCAAAAAATGCCCTGGTCCAGATGGCTTCACACAAGAACTCTATCAAACCTTCAAAGAAGAGCTTATACCCTTACTGCAAAAATTATTCCAAAAAAATTGAGAAGAAAGAAATCTCTCCCAACACATTCTATGAAGCAAACATCACCCTGATACCAAAACCAGGAAAAAAACCAACTAAAAAGAAGAACTTCAGACCAATTTCACTAATAAATATAGATACAAAAATTCTCAATAAAATCAGCAGATTATAGCTACACATTAAAAAAAATCATTTGTTACCAAGTAAGTTTCTTCCCACAGATGCAAGGCTAGTTTAACATACTCAAGTCCATAAACGTAATTCACCATGTGAACAGAAGCAAAAGCAAAGACCATATGATTCTCTCAATAGATGCAGAAAAAGCATTCAATAAAATTCAGCATAATTTTTAAATTAGAACACTTAAGAATATAGGCATAGGTGGCACGTTTCTTCATCTGACTGAAGCCATCTACAACAAACCCGTAGCAAATATTATACTGAATGGAGTAAAATTGAAAGATTTTCCACTAAGAACTGAAAATAGACAATGTTGTCTTCTACCCCCACTACTATTCAACATAGTGCTGGAAGCTCTAGCGAATATAATCAGGCAAAAGAAGAAAATAAAGGGCATCTAAACGGGGGCAGAAGAGGTCAAACTTTTACTCTTTGCTGAAGATATGATCTTATACTTAGAAAACCCCAAAGGCTCAACCATAAGACTCCTGGAAGTGATCAAAAAATACAGCAATGGGCTCAGTGCCTGTAGCTCAGCAGCTAGGGCGCAAGCCACATACACCGGAGCTGGCGGGTTTGAACCCAGCCCAGGCCTGCCAAACAACAGTAACAACTACAACCAAAAAATAGCCAGGCTTTGTGGTGGGCAAGAGACATGAATAGAACCTTCTCTAAAGAAGACAGACAAACGGCCAACAAACATGAAAAAATGCTCATCGCCCCTAATCATCACAGAAATGCAAATCAACACTACCCTGAAGTATCACCTAACCCCAATGAGAATGGTCCATATCACAAAGTCTCAAAGCTGCAGATGTTGGCATGGATGTGAGGAGAAGGGAACACTTTTACATTGCTGGGGGACTGCAAACCAATATAACCTTTTTGGAAGGAAGTATGAAGAACCCTCACAGAACTCAAATTAGACCTCCCATTTGATCCTTCAATCCCATTACTAGGCATCTACTCAGAAGAAAAAATCCTTTTATCATAAGGACCTTTGCACTATACTGTTTATCGCAGCTCTACAATCACCAAAATGTGGAAACAGCTTAAATGCCCACCAATCCAGGAATGAATTAACAGGCCATGGTATATGCATACAATGGAATACTATTCAGCCATTTAAAGAGATGGAGATTTTACATCTTTTGTATTAACCTGAATGGAAGGGGCGGCACCTGTGGCTTAAAGGAGTAGGGCGCCGGCCCTATATACTGGAGGTTGTGGGTTCAAGTCCAGCCCTGGGCAAAAATTAACCTGAATGGAAGTAGAACACATTCTTCTTACTAAGCATCACAAGAATGGAGAAGCAAGAATCCAAGGTACTCAGTTCTAACATGAAGGCAATAGATGAGCTGATACAAGATGGGGGTACAGGAATGAGAGAGCAGGGAGAGGGGAGGAGGGAGCAGGATGGGGGGTCACGGTGTATGGCACACCTCTTGGAGGCAAGACACAATTATAAGAGGAACTTTATCTAACAAATGCAATAGTGTAACCTAATTCTTTGTACCCTCAATGAATCCCAAACAATTAAAAAATTTTTAAATTAAATTAAAAATGAAATAATGTGTATTGTATCTTAATTTTTTCATTGACAAAACTGGGTATTATCAGTCATTTTGATATGTTACAATCTTTAGGGCAAATGTATGTGTTTGTATTAGTATTAGTTTGCATTTTTCTAATTACTAGTGACACTGCATAGTTTTTCATAGGTTTAATAAATTCTATATTCTCTGTCTTGTGATCTGACTCTGCCCTGTATTTTCTAATAATTATCACACTTTTTCTTGTTGATTCGTATGAGCTCTTTATATACAAGCATATTATAAACTCTTTACTTATCATATATATTAAAGAAAAATTTTCCTCAGCTTTCTTATTTTAATTGTGTTTTGAGTTTTTTGTTGTTGTTGTTATGTTATATATAAGTTTTTAAGATTTTTATGTAGTCATAAATACAATTTTTTCTTCTATGTTTTCTGCCTTCAGTGTTCTGCAGCCAGATTATTGTCCTAATGCTCAGGTCTGAGCCCGTGACCTCTACAATGATTAGTGGCTCTCATAGCCTAGAAGGCCAAACTCCTTGAGGAACTCTTTTCCTTGGTTATATCACGTTGCGGCTTGTCTCTGGCCCTTCGTTTCAGACAATTTATACTATATTCAACACAATAAATTGTTATTCTGAAAATTGTGGCCACTTTTAAAATTCATTATGATTTAAAATTATGAGAAAAAAACATTCAAAAATTTTAAGTAATGCAGCCAGGCACAGTGGCTCACACCTATAATCCTAGTACTCTAGGCCAAGGCAGGTGGATTGCTTGAGCTCACCATTCAAGATGAGCCTGAGCTAGAGCAAGACTCCATCTCTAAAAATAGCTGGGTGTTATGGCAGATGCCTGTAGTCTCAGCTACTTGGGAGGCTGAGGCAAGAGAATTGGTTGAGCCTAAGAGTTTGAGGTTGCGGTGAGCTATGATGCCATGGTGCTCTACTGAAGGTGACAAAGTAAGACTCTGTCTCAAAAAAAAAAAAAAAAAAAAAAAAATTAGTAGTGAATAGAGAAGGTCATTAAAATAGATTTATGTGATATTCTTGAAATCATACCTTGAAAATAATATTTTTCAAAATCAGAGACAAAATGCACTGGGACCTTGCTTCAGGCTTCCATTGTGCTGGGAAGAAAGCTAATGATGAATAAAAGGCCTCCTGGAGCAAGTTAGAATATTCTGCTACACTCTAAATCAATGGTTCTCAACCTGTGGGTCACGACCCATAGGACCTGTATTAAAGGACCGTGGCATTGGGAAGGTTGAGAACCACTGCTCTAAATGCATGACTCCTGGGTCATGAATGATGCATGCATAGGCTGCCCTTGGTTGGTCATCACAGCACCCTAAAGTTTACCCAGAGCTTTTCCCACAACTCTTGCCCCTTTGCTCATGCTGTTCTCTCAGTCTGAAATGCCCTCTTAGATTATCCCTGGCCCTCCTGTCTCATCTGATATCAATTTTTCAAGTCACAGCTAAAAACCAGCCCTCATTTTTGATCTCTAAGCAATATAGTTTGCAATGCTTTATTACTCAATTGTTCCACTTCTCATGTTTTCTTTGCCTTATGATCATCTGAGTGCATGTGATTTCATTCATACTATGAATTCCTTGAGAGCAGAGATCATACCTCATCCTGGAGTACTCCAGGGTGACTGGAGGGGACTAGGTAGTCCTTATGCTGAATAAAGGAATGAACATTACGACCAAGCTAATGCTATATCTTGAAGCCACTACTTGGGGTTTGCTTTAAGGAGATAATTGAGAACCTCCTTGAAGGGCCATGCTGGGGTTGGAAACAGGTATACAATCATTAATTAGGCCTTCCTTTGAATTCTCAGCAGCTCTACCTATCAGCTCAACATTCACCTCAGTGTTAAGCATCTAAACCAGTTCAACATCTTCAAGACTTGGTATTTGTCTTGCAACATTCACTGTGCTTCTGAGGACACATGCCTGGAGCCTCAGCAGGTCCAGCATGCCTGGCAAAACAACACAGCTGTGTGAGTCGAGATGCTTGGGGTTATAATTAACTTCAGTTAGTTGTAAAAACATGCTATAATTTACAGCAGTTGATTTTGCTCAATCAGAGGCTCAATGCAAATGTAGTTAGCACAGACAGAAACTAAGTAAGAGTGTCATACCTGAATGTTCACGTCTGCCCCATTGTTTACTAACAATTCAAGGCACAAAGCACCATGAGTGGAGGCAGCAGCAAAATGCAGAGGAGTGAACCCATTGTTGTTGGGCTGGTTCACGTTAGCACCGTAGTCAATCAGCTCATTAACTACAGCATCCTGTCCATTGTAGCAGGCGATGTGAAGGGCCGTATTGCCATAGACGTTGATTTCATCAATCTGCAGAAGAGTCCAACACAAGGCAATTAAAATCACTGGAGCCAATTTACTCAATTTTCCACAAAGAGCCTAATGGCAGTGGCTAGAGAACGGAAACATCCATTCATCAACATAATTATTCAGCTTTCTCTTGGCTTAGTGCAGTCATGCTGGAATGCTTTATGGCCCTGAGACAAAGATCAACAAAAAGTGAATGTGACAAAAGTGAATCAGAGAGGAAGACTCAGAGGTTTCAACCTGGGGGGGAGAGGTGTTTTGGCTAGGGAAAGGAAAAGGGGTGAAAGAAGAGAAGTGAATCAGGGGAGCAAAAAAAGAGCCCCAAACTCTAGGGTTGGGCATAGTGAACACGTAGAGAGGGAAGGGGATGCAGGGGAGGTGGCCATGGAGGCTGAACACCCACATTGGGGTCGGCACCCCCTCTGGGCTTTGCTCTGGACTCTGACACCTCACCAGGCCACATTCTAGCAGCAGAGAAGTGGCACCGTCATGAGGTGTGCTTAGTCCATGGCTCCCTATTGCCTTCTGAGATCTGTCCTGGGTGCTGGGTGTCACCTCCTTGATCTCAGTACAGCAACATGATTTTCCTTTCCTCCAGGGTCAGGATGGTGTAGCCTCCCCACTAGTCCTGTTCTGCCAGCTGAAGGAGAATGGGGCAGACCGTGTTCTTTGGCTCAGCATGAGACACTACTGCTCTTTGTCCCTGCCATCTATTCATTCACTTCTGCTGTAAGCCAGAATGTGAAAGGCCAGATTCTGATGGTGGGATGAGGAACCTAGTCTGGCTTTAAAAAATGGCTGCTTAAACTATATCACATAGAATATATGTGTCTATATATTGATCTATGTTGATACAGAAAATTAGTGTGTTTCTGGTTTCCCACTACTTAGTCTATGCCCCCATGGCCCTTCATTAGTTGCCCATGTCTCATAAACACAAAGAGACAGAATGCTAGGAATAAGTTTTCCACCCTCTTTGAATTAAGATGCAAATGTGATTTAATTTTAGAACAACAGAAAACCCACAAATACACAGGCCATTCAGTGACACATTCATCATAGCTCACCTCTACCCCCAGATTCAGAAGATGTTTGACAACATTGATCTGTCCATTGGAGGCTGCGGCATGCAGAGGGGTGTAACCCTTCTTATCCTTACAGGTCACTTCTGCTCCATGGTTAATAAGCAAGGCCACAACGTCCAGGTGGCCTTTACAAACAAAGCGGCAGAAAACATTGTTAACTTTCATGGGACAGTTTGACAATTCATTTCACCTAAATTATCACTATTAGCTTTTATCGCCACCAGTACTAGGCTGAGCTATTTATAAAAAGCTAGTTCATGGCAAATATTCAATAAACATTTACTAAATATCAACTAAATATCAACTAACTATGTAAATGCTGTAGGAAGAAAAAATATGATTCATATGTGAGCCTTCTCATCAAGGAAATCTCAGTGACACCTGTCACCATGTCAGAAATGACAAGATCCTGCCAAGATATTAGTACCAAAGCTTAAAAAAAAAAAAAAAAGTGTTAAAATGAAAGAATCGTTTTGAAAACAATTGATAGTCCTCATTGAAAATTCTAACAATGACAATTTGGTGTGGAAAAACTAATGAAAGGAAAGAAATCAATTGATCAGAATGATCCTGGATTATTATTAAATCATAAGTAATTGCTACTGTTGTAGTATTTTTTGGCCCATAAAAATAGCAATTTCACATGGCTGAACTTAAAAGTATTCTTATGAGTTACTGGCTACACTTCCAGTTTCAACTCCTGTTGACTTTTTTTCTAGAATATTCAATCTGTTCCATAACTCAGTATAAATAGTCTGGTAAACATATTTGACCTCCAGCCTGGGAGTGAAGACTGTTGATGCTTCAGGGTCATTGCTCTAAACAGGGCTGATCATTGAAGGGTAGAAGACAAGGACAGACTCTAAGACATAAAATAAGTGTGTGTGAAGGGATTTTGTCTTGTTTACTAAAATTTGACTCTTTTCTCCCTAAGACTTGTATAAAGAAAAATTATTTTCAATTACTGTGGTGCTGTCTCAAACTATTTGTCCTTGTGTTGTCCTATTATACCCTGAAGAGAGTCATATATATATTTGTTCCTATTTATATCCCAATAACACATAAAATAATGACTTGACTTCTCTAGTCATTTACCCAAACATCATAACTGCATCTAGATCAGCAAAGAACCAACCTGAAAGCCCAGATCCTTTGCATCTCCTCTCACACCAGCTTAGTGTGTGTTCTGCAGCAACATCTATCTCCTGGCAAACAACCCTGCAAGCAACATGCAGATGTCTAATCTGCTTCAACCAACTTGAAAGTCCATGTTGCCTTTTGATAAAAATGCTAATTCTTGTTAAATTTTAAGATGCTTGTTTTTTATGCCTAAGAATTCATCCTAAACCATCTCTGCCTACATAATTAATTTTATCCCTACCCCATCCTACTATTCTTTTCTCCCTACAATTAAGGTTTAATTTAAATTGATGATAAAAGGCCTGTATCCTTTTTTAAAAGGATTCATAAAGGCAAAACAGTGTCAAAAAGAAATCACAATCACCCGCAATCATCAATTCCTGAAGATAATCAATTACTACTTCAGTTTGTAATATTTTCCAAATTTGTTTTTATTATAAAGGGTTTTTTTATGAAAATGAGGATATTATTCATAGTATTTTATAATCTGCTTTCACGTAACATATCACAGAATCTTGCTATGTTAATAAATGCCCATGGAAATCACTCCTGTATTACTGCAGAGTGTTCCATCATGTAGCTCTTCCATAGTTCAACAATCCCCTGTAGATGGACATTGGGCTGTTTAATACTTGGTGCTGATAGAACTCTGTCTTCTTTTCTAATTGCAGAATGTTCTCCAAGTAGAAACACAAAGGAGATACTTTGGCTCTTCATTTCCCACACATCTACCATGGAGAATAAACTCTATAAGGTCTCTCATCTGCCAGTGGCATTTGTGCAACAAAAGTGAAATGGAAAGACAAAAATGTAACCTCTGCCTTCCTCTCCCCTGCCAAAATGAGCAGGCAGAAAGGAGGACTGCATGGTCGTTGGTGGAGTATCAGGATAATCCACAGCGACTCTGATCACCTCCACCTGTAAAACAGCCAGGTGTTTGTCTTTTCATCCTTCCTTTTGCTTTTTTTCAAAAATATGTATAAATAAAAAGACAAATGGACTTTGTGTCCTTGTTTTGCTAGCCCATCCTCTTCCTTTGTAAAACCCCTTATTTTGCTGCCTTGACAAAATAGGCACAATGTCTGCAGATTTCCAATCCAGACCGAAGCACCTTCAAAGAGATTCAGGCTATCATGATTCATTCCTCCTCTTCCTGTGCAGGATAAATAAATCTCTCAGAAAGCGACTGCCCCACCAGAGCACTCCATACATGCCAGTAAAATGAACTAAATCTTCATTTAATTGGTGTCCGAGCTAAAAAAGAAGTGATGGTCCCTCAAGAGAAAACCTACATGCTCAATGAGAGACCCATGGCTTATTTAGATAAGATTATGTGAGCTTTCTATGCATAAAATCCTTACCCATATATGCTGCCCAGTGCAGAGCACGCCGGTCCTTCTTGTCAAAAGCATTAATGTTTGCTCCTTTGGCCAGAAGTAAATTGACCATCTGAAAGATAACAAACAACGCAATCAAACATACACCCTGTGATGGTGCGGGCTCCTCACTGCCTGCAGGGATCTGAGCCAAATTCACAACAAATCTAAAGGCAGGTTAGAGATCTGTCATTCTAACAGAGTAGGAAGATGGTGTCACAGCAGACCCTGTGGCATGTGCATCATGAGAAAAGACTGAGTGTCAGCCTACTTTTTGAATGCATTATGGCTCTAAATTTAAGAATGGATATAGTTGCTGAAGGTTTGGTGTACAAATATTATCATCACATTCTCTAAAAGTCTCAGCAATGAGATCAGGTTCCACTTGTAGCTAAGAGGGCCTGTAGGGAACATATCAATTCCCAGTGATGAGAACACTCACCTCCACGTGGCCATTCAGAGCTGCATGGTGCAGGGCTGTGCGCCCCCCTCGGTCGGAGACATTGACACTGCTCAGCAAGGGAATGATCACTTCTGCACATTTGACAGCTTTGTTGGCTGCTGCCACATGGAGGGGGGTCTGCCAGTTCTTGTCCCTTGCATTGACATCAGCTGAGTGCTTAATCAGTACCTGTACTGCTTCCTACAACAGAGGCAGAGTTTGCAGAGGTTACTGGCAGATGCTCTATCAGTACTTACTGGGGGTAAGATGCTTCACCAACCGCTGGAATTATGGAGAGAAAAGAAAAATTCCGTGCCTTCATAGGCTGGCTTAAGACAAGCTAAGTAATATGTGATGAAGACCAAATAAGTGGCACAGGTTAAGACAGACTTTACCTTTCTGTGCCAAGCCAAGAGCCCTGACACATCTCTAAAATCAATACAGACTCTAAGTATAAGGTTTTGTTTTTCTTTTCTTTTTTTTTTTTTTTTTTTTTTTGAGACAGAGCCTCAAGCTATTGCCCTGGGTAGAGTGCTGTGGTATCACAGCTCACAGCAACCTCTAACTCCTGGGCTCAAGAGATTCTCCTGCCTCTGCCTTCCAAGTAGCTGGGACTACAGGCACCTGCCATGATGCTCAGGCAATTTTTGGTTGCAGTCATCAGTGTTGTTTGGTGGGCCCGGGCTGGATTTGAACCCGCCAGCTCAGGTTTATGTGGCTGGTGCCTTAGCTGCTTGAGCCACAGGCACTGAGCCAGTATAAGGTTTTCTTACAAGTTGTCAGGCATTCTGAGGTGAAACAAGAGCAGCCGTGTGCAAGTGTGCATACCAGGGTAAAATACCCACAGACCCTAAAAAATCAGGTATAGTTGAAGGTGTTTGTCAATAAACTTCCAAACTTCTAAATCTAAAAGACCTCAAAGCCCTTCACACATGGACTGATTTATAAATATTTGGTTCTCTCTGCCAACATCTCTTAGGCTTGTGTAATCAATAATGGCCAAGGGAAATAGGATCTCAGTTACAGAAGCTGAGCATTTTTGAAGCTAAGCATTTTTTCCATCTTGTCCCAACCGTTCCATGTTATAACTGGTAACTTTTTTTGCCATTGTTGAGCACCTTCTACCAACATGATCAGCTCACTAGCTTCTTGATAAGTAACTCTCAACCCTGGCTGTGCAATGGCATCACCTAGAAAGCTCTTAAAAACACAGGTGCCTGCTCTCACCCCAGAAATTGTAATGGGCCTCAGCATTCTTACAAAGTTCCCCAGAGACTCTGCTGTGCAGGGACTGAAGACACTTAGTCAAGTGAGTGATACAGCTCTGCTCAAGGAGGGAATGGATATCTGGTGCTTCTCTTTACTTCTAGAGACTTCTAAAAGCATGGGACCAGTTGGTGGACCTCCTTTATGGGAATCTTGTCAATGTGGCATTAGTGAACCAGTGAAGGCATCAGGATCACACTCTGCCACGCTTGATGAACCAAGAACTTACCCTTACCCACCCCAGTCCCCACAGGGCCACACTGTCCAATCTACTTCGTCATACAGGTATAGAAAAGCTCTCCAGATAGATGATTTGAACTCAGCAAAATCGACACAAAAAGGACATAAATGAAGGGATAAAAAGCATATTCCATGAATCAGTAGTAGCAACATATTGAGATGAATGGCTTAGAGAGTAGAATGAGAGCAAATAGAGATTAACTGTGCAAATTATTCAATACAGTTTAAAGAAATCATGTGATGATAGAAGGATGGTCTATTTAAGTGATGTAAATAATAGGCAATCAACTGATAGGGTCCAAGCAAACAGTTTGTTAAGATTACCAAAAGGGGAAAAAAGATACATGAGGGAGTCTGACAATGAAGTACGACTGGGTATTCCTCGAGCTCATTTCCCAGGGAAACGTGTGCTCGCATTTTTAGTGTTTGCCTGCTCTGTGCAAACATGGCTGGAGCTGTGGAAGACTGAAAGAAACATCAGCTGAGTTCCAGCCCAAAAACAAGTTGAGAGAACAAAATAAACAAAAGAAAAGCGAAATTATGATATCAATCACAATAAAAGACTAAAATTAGAATAAAAATAATTTTTTTTACCAATTTTGGTATCATAAATTGTGAAGCTTTTGTACATGGATCGTTACAAAAGTTTCGAGACACACAAAAATGAAGAAATGTAAAATCCATGTGGACAGAAACCAATGAAGCCCTCCCAGCAACACTGACAAGCCAAGCAAGCTGAGACTTGCACAAGTGAATCAGAAAGGACGCTGCCGACTGTGTTTCCTGGAAGTGAAATAATGGACCATAACACAGTAGTTATGATTTATGTACACGCAGAAATAATCAATTGCAACATCAGGAGGGAAATGTTGGAACCTCCCTTCTTATTTATTTTCTTTAGAAAAGATGGCATTTTAACGAGTATTTACCTTCTGGGTTGGCCCTGTGCCCTCAGTCAGTGAGACAAAAGATCCCACCTCACTCATTAAGGCTTGCCCTCTTCATTCATTTGCTTTGAGTGGTCCCAAATGTACAGAGATGGGGCTGCTAAGTTGACATACAAACTCTAAAATGTACCTTTAAACTAAAAGAACCCTAAAAGAGATAATATTCATGCAAGGTACCCACAGATTAAAGATAACAGTAATAGCAAGGCAAGCATAAACACTGTGGAAGTCACAGAGCTAAAGTGTCTAACCAGTCACAGAGCTAAAGTGTCTAACCAGCTGAGAGCTTTCTGTTACCGACATCACAAGCTCAAAGCACCACAAAGTTCTGACAAGAACTTAGACATAACAGAGGAAAGTCATCAGAAGACAATTAGACAATTATCTACATGGTTATGTAAAACCAGAAAAGGAAAAGCTTCACCCTAAGTATATTATGCCTTGAAATATTAACTAGTTCACACACACACACACACACATATATATATATATACTAACACAATTTATAAGTAAATTAGATCCATACTTAAAGGACACAAGTGAAAAAAAATTTTGCAGATACACGATCCAAAAGGTTGGAGATGACCATCTCGAAGCACTACTATGAAAAATGGTATAGTAGTATCCTTTTCAGACACTCACAGCAAAATAATAGACACTGACACTTGAACACCTTTGCACTGTGTGCTTGGGTAAACGCCTGCTTGGCATCAAATGTTATGTGAATTCAGGATAGACTATCAAAACAGAAAACATACAGAATCTTCTCACTAATTCATACTCTTTGGAGTAAGATCTGTGAATTCATAAGAAATTTATATTTTGAAGGTAGTAAGACTTTACTTAGGAGACACTTTACAATTAAATGAATACTTAGGAATGATTTGCAACTACACTTGTTTGAATTACCCCAAGTTGCAAATTATCAAATCTGATTAAAATGAAATTTTATTATTAGGCGGCACCTGTGGCTCAGTGGGTAGGGCACCGGCCCCATATACCAAGGGTGGCAGGTTTGAACCCAGCCATGGCCAAACTGCAACAACAACAACAAAAAAATAGCCGGGCATTGTGGCAGGTGCCTGTAGTCCCAAGTATTCAGGAGGCTGAGGCAAGAGAATCGCCTAAGCCCAGGAGTTGTAGGTTGCTGTGCACTGTGATGCCACAGCACTCTACCGAGGGCAATAAAGTGAGATTTCGTCTCTAAAAAAAAAAAAATACTAAATAAATAAATAAAATTGTATTATTTACCAGCATCATGGAAAAAAAAATGCAGTTTAAAACGAATGTAAGGCTACAGAACCACAGCGAACCGTGTGCAGGGTGGCTAGAAGTTTTCTACAACGGGACCTGGGGTGGGGTCTGCAGGTCCCCTTCTGAGGAGGGCAGATCCTGTTGAAAGAGTCAGTGGACCCCATGTTAAGCAAGGCCATTGCTGTGCCACTGGAGGTCTACAGTGAATTTGGAAGGGGCCATACACAGCTGCCTTGTTCTGCATAAGAAGCACAAGAAGTACTTGGAGTATCAAAGAAAGAAAGGGGTGAGGACAGAAAGGAGAGAGAACATGGGCCCTGCACTCCAGGATAGAGGGGCACATCAGAGCTGGGAAAAGGTCAGGTGGCCCAAGTGAAAAGGGGAAAGCTGACACATTGTCCAAACTAATGCAGGAGGATCGAGCTGGTGGAGCCAAGAGATCAGAGATTTACACTTCCAGGAATTCCCTGAAATCAATGGGAAAAATCAGAGTTTACACAGGATTCCACATGTAGCTCCTCGCCAGTCACATGTTTAAAGGGCATGTTGATTCTGACCAATATTTGGGTTACACCTAAATAATTAGTAAAGGAAAAAGTTCAAGTTCATTGTAAAATAGAGAGAAAGAAGTGATTAGGGTCTCTAACAGCTCCCTTTTCCTGCGAACTTCAGGCAATTGCTATGTGAATGCCAATTTCACATTTGCCTTTTATACTAACACCCTCTTTCACAGCTCAAGGGTACCCACAAGAGCCATGACTTTTATTTCTCTACTTTTATAAAATATTTCAACTTTGCCAACTTTTTATCTCCACTTTTATTTCCCTGTTTGTTCAATGCATTGAATAGTTTTCATCTGCCTGACAAGAAAGGACTCTATTGAGAAATACTTAACATGCAAAGGAGAAGTTTTTACTTAATTTCCAAAGATTAACTTTTTAAAAATGAAAATACAGTAGTTGAAATGATTATGGAGTCAAATTCACAGACATATAAAATATTAGAAACGGGGATCATCTTGACTGACCCTTTCTTTTCATAGGCAGCTTTATTTTATAGGCAAGATGATGGGTGATGACCTGTCAGCCTGGCTGACTTATGGGCTCATGAATTTTCTATAAAACTAGGCCATTTTGTATCAGGCTTACTCGGTGGACAGTCTTAGCCAAGCATCCTGACATACTTGTTAATTCTCCTTAGTTATTTACATTTTTTAACTCTAAAGTTTTAGTTTGCCCAATGGGCTTAATATATTTAACATAATATTTTGGCAAAAACAAAGCTTTGGTTTAAAAAAGGACAATTTTATTTTTAAAATTTACATTTGTTTTTCAAAAATTTTAACTTTGAAAGTTCTTCAACTTGGGTTTTACAAAGGAGTAATATGTCGCTATTTAGGGAGTTAATGATATTTTAAATCAAAGAAGTCTGTCTTTTCCTGAATCACATTGGCTAAAAATTAATATTGAGGTGTTTGCTCTGACAGGAATTTACAAGGTAAAAAAGAAACTACAGTGTGGGAAGGAAAGTTGAACACTTTTGAATCCAGAAACAATTCTTCAATAGTGCTTTTCAAATTATCTGTGGAGAAGGAACAGTTTTTAAAAGATTATTATTATTTCAAGTCCATCATGAGTCAATACTTTTGTGAAAAGCAATAAAAAATACAGACACAAATTATGAATAAAATTATTTTATAGAGACATAAAGCAATGGAGCAAAACAGAGAACTCAATATAAAACTATCTTCAAACAGCTAATTATTCTTTGAAAAAACAAACAACCACATATACTGGGGGAAAGAATCCCTTTTCAACAAATGGTGCTGGGAAAACTGAATAGCCTGCAGAAAAATGAAACAGAATCTATCTCTCTTACCACTTGCAAAAATTAATTCAAGATAGACAAAAGACTTAAACGTAAGGCATGAAGCCATGAGAACTGTAGAAGAAAATGTAGGAAAAATTCTTCTAAACATAAGCGTAGGCAAAGAATTTATAAAAAGACCCCAATGGCAATCACAGCAACAACAAAAATAAATTAATGAGACTTGATTAAACCAAAAAGCTTCTGTACAGCTATGGAAATAATCAACAGAGCAAACAGACAGCCTACAGAATGTAAGAAAATATTTGTAAGCTATACATCCAGTAAAGAGCTAATAACCATTTTCAACAAAGAACTTAAGTAAATCAGCAAGAAAAAAACCCATCCCTATTAAAGAGTGGGCAAAAGCATGAACAGAAACTTTTCAAAAGAAGATAGACAATGGCCAAAAAACACATTTAAAAAAAAATCAATGTCACTTATCATCAGAGAAATACAATTTAAAACCACAATGACATATCACCTTACCCCCTTTTATAAAAAGTCCAAAAACAATTGATGTTGGTGTGGATGTAGAGAGAAAGGAATGCTTATACACTGTCAGTGGAACTGCAAATTAGTATAATTACTTTATTATTAAAGTTAATCAGCATGAAATTATCAAATTGCCCAAGTTTCTTAACACTTACTCTTATCACAACAAGGAAGACAAAAAAGCTCATGGGCCAGCACCAGGAAACAGGGCACACCCTGAATGATATTCCCTCAAAACCTTTGTTTCCTCTTTTAGAGATAGGATCTTGCCCTGTTGCCCAGGCTGGAGTACAGTGGCATGATCAGAGCTCACTGTACCCTCTAACTCCTGGGCTCCAGTTCATCTCCTGCCTCAGCCTTTAGATAACAGAAGCATGCCGCCACACCTGGCCACTTTTAAAACATTTTTTTTTTTTAGAGATGGGATCTTGCTATATTGCCCAGACCAGCCTTGAACTCCTGGCTTCAAGCGATCCTCCCAGTCCAGCCTCCCAAAGTGCTGGGATTATAGCTACCATGGCTGGCCACCTTTGTTTCCTTTTTATTTTTTAATTGTTTGGTAGAGTTGGATATGTTTTAAAGTCAATTTTTTGTTGTTTTGTTTTTATCTTGGAATATTACGGGGTACACATGTTTTGTTCACATACATTGTTTTTGTACAGATTGAGTCAAAGCTATACATGTAAGTGGTACCCTTCACCCAGATAAGCGTACACTGTACCAAATAAATGTGAATTTACTCCCCCAGCTTGATTTTCATTGAGATTTACTTACAGATGCACACTTAAGTGTTAATCAATTAGCTCCAATTTGGTATTGAGTACATGTGTTTGTTTCTTCATTCTTTGATGTTTCACTCAAAAATAATAGTTTCCAGTTCCCTCCACATTGTCCAAAAAGATACTAGATCGCCATTTTTATTTTACGGCTGGGTAGTATTCTATAGCATGCATATACCACATTTTATTAATCCATTTGTGTATTAGTGGGCCCATGTCTTTGCAATTGTGAATCGTGCTGCTGTAAACATTTGAGTGCAGGTGTCCTTTTTATAAAATGACCTTGTTTCCTTTTTAATGAACAAATGCTAGGGAGGGTTCTGGCATTTCTCCTGAATGGAGGTATCAGCCCAATTAGCATTCTGTTTTAGGACTGTAGGTCTTGTCAGATAACATCCTATAATAGGCTGTCCCATATAAGATGCAAAAATAATAGAGGGGAAGAACTGTCATTGGATATCACATAGGAGGGAATTTGAAATGTCGTTTGCAATCACTCAATTTCTACTTTTTATGAGTTGGTTTTTTTTTTTTGTTTGTTTTTTCACAAAGACGGGTCCAAACGTGTAATAAGGAGAGATATACACCGTGGCACATGGAAAAGATAAGAAGAAAAAGGAAGCATGTGTCTTCCAAACTCTTACCCTTCCTGTTTGTTTTTTTAAGACAGAGTCTCACTTTGCTGCCCTGGGTAGAGTACCATGGTGTCATAGCTCAAACTCTTGGGCTCAACCAATCCTCTTGCCTCAGGCTCCCAAGTAGGTGGGACAACAGGTACCTGCCATAATGCCTGGCTATTTTGAGAGATGAGGTCTCACTCTGGCTCAGGCTAGTGTCGAAACTCATGAGCACTAGTGATCCACCCATCTCAGCCTCCCAGAGTGCTAGGACTACAGGCATGAGCCATGGCATCCAGCTTAATGTTTGCTTTTTTATACTCAAATGTGCATTGTATTTTAGTAGTCATGAATTACTCATGGGAAAGTAACTGTTTAGGGCTACATATAGTCCTTGAAGACATAAGGAATATCAAGTTTTATGAATTATGAGTTGCTTTAGGTCTGAGGCTCATAACTTTTCTCACTCTCTACGAAGCCTGGCATATGCCTTCCAAATGGTGTATATTCAAGAAATTAAATATGTTACTATAATCATCAGCAACCTCTTTAAGTAATAATCTGCAAGTATTAATGGCACATTTACTGTGGGCTGATGTCCCTGAGGTTGTACTCAAGTCCTAAAGGTTTTTTCTGTGTTACTATAATCATTCAGGGCTTTTTGCCTGAAATTGCTATATTGATAACAATTTCATATTCCTTAAGAATTGTATAAATCAGTGTGCAACCAATCTGTTCAATTAATGAGATTACTCCTCTAAAATTACCAATCATCAAACTAAACTCACTCTTTTATTATAATTATTAGAGCACAATTATTCTAAGAACTAATAGTATTATATAAAGACAGTTCACTGGAGCCTTTAGAACATGAAAGAATTCTAAGGAAACTGTTCCAGAAGCACTGGCTTTAAACATTAGGAGGGGCAGAGACTCAAGTATCTCCAATCTTCCATCTCAGGTCTCAAAATACGGCATGTAGACAATAGGCATCAGAATCTCCTCCTTAGAAAGCAGATTTCTGGGCCCAACTATAGGCTTCATCAGAATCACTGGGGGTGAGGTTTTAGAACAGGTACTTTTAACAAGCAGCTCCAATGATTTAAAAGCATATGAAATCTGAATACCACTCATCTTCATTCTAACTAAAAAATTACAAAATGCTTACTTTCCAGGTGTGACCTATGTTTTATAAATAAACATCTTTTTATAATCACAGAGATAATTTAAAGAAAGAAATAATTTTTTAGTCCTCCATATGATTTTTCCAATTGTCCTATCCACTAGTTCATAATAAATGACAGCATTTTTTAAAGGAAAGGGGAAATTGTAAGTTTCAAAAATTTAAACTGGCCAGGTGCAGATGGATTGCTTGAGGTCAGGAGTTCAAGACTAGCCAGAGCAAGACCTAGAACCCATCTCTACTAAAAACAAAAAACCCAGCCAGGTGTTGTGTCTGGTGCCTATAGTCCCAGCTACTTGGGAGGCTGAGGCAAGAGGATGTTTTGAGCCCAAGAGACTGAGGTTGCTGTGAGCTGTGATGATGCCACAACATTACCCAGAGCGACTGAGTGAGATTCTGTCTCAACAAAAAAAAAAAAAAAAAAAAAAAAAAGGAACATCCTTAGCATACTGCCTAGCTATAAATACTCATATAAAAAAAATTGCTCATATGACAGCACTTACACGACATAAGGGCCTTAATCCTATACTCTTAGGTCAAGATACAACCATTTTTAACCTTTCTAACCAAGATTGTCTCGAGAACATGGAAGCAAAACGTCCAGCAATTCTCCAATGCTACCCTTAGCTCGTTAGGACAGGAAGGCTGGGAAAGGCTGGTTGCCTCCCAGCGGAGTTCTGCAGAGGAGTTGTGCATCTGGTTTTCTGTCCTCGGAAGCCACACTTTGTACGTCCATAGCCCCCCTCACAGCACACTTAACAGTGCCTTCCACCGCGTGGGCTTCAATAAACATATGTTAGCCTCTCTGGGTTTGTATACATTTAATTTCTTTCCTCTACAGTTGTTCTTTTCTAAGAAAGAAAAAACAAAGGAGCAACAAGAATGAGCTGAACAAGAGAAATGATAGGAAATAGTTCTCCCTAGCCGCCGCAAATCTTGTTTATCTACCTTAGCTAGCAAACTATGTTTTTCTAATATTTTGGTAAGAGTTTCTCTTGATTTCTTCATAGCCTTGAGAGTAGTCAGAGAAAAGGAAGATGAAGTCTGTGAAGCCCTTAAGAAGGCCATAAGGAGACAATGCTGGTTAGATCCAAGTAGCTTCCAACCTGGGAATCCCAGAGGCTGTGGGATTGGAAGGAAGCACACAAGACAGCCAGTCAGTATCAAATAAGCCTCAAGATTTTTCTCTAGAACTCAACTGTACATTGGAAGACTTTTAAGGGGGTGTCATGTCCTGATCTGCCTTCTTGTCTGTGGAGGACATGTCAGGCATGAATAAATGCTTAATCAGTATCATGATCTGACGCTCCTATTGCTATAACATGCTCAGGAAATGACCTTAGCAACACACATGGTTTTTCCAGATGCAAAATTATGAACATAAATCTTGTTTTAGATGGAAAGAAGGCTCAGAAATCTTGACTCATACTGATATCTATGCTACATGCAATTTGGGAACTAGTCCTGATTGTGCAGGTTTCAATGGCTGACTCAGCTTGTAATGCACAAATCCCCATAACTGTACTTCCCTGATTGAAACTGGAACTCTGAGAGATCAATATGCTTGCATGAAAGATGATTACCACCAACATTCTCATGGGGCACATCCCAGCTCCATGTCAGCACTTACACAGAGAATTGTTATTGTAGCTTAAATTGAAAACCCAGTCTTTAATGAAGTGTGGGATTTGTCACAAAAGAAATCTACATGAGTTTCAGAAGACATAAGTGAAACAGCAGCCTGACTGGTGTGTTGGGCACCAAGTACTATCGCAGCTTGCATGCAATGTCAGAAATGGGCTCGATTGCCATGTTGGCACAGGACAGCAGCTGGCTAGATGCTCCTTCAGATCCTACCACTTCCTTTTGTTTCTTCTGCAAGTCATCAGTGTCCATAATCTTGGGACAGACATGAGTTGCAGTTTGTCCATGTTCTCCCTGGTTGTACATCTAGCTTTTCTTTTCAACTGTAGACCCTGTTGACTTAACCATGACTTCAGGGCCACACAGAAACTAAAGTGACAGTTTTTACATAGTAGAATTCTTCAGCAACGCACATAATTGTATAAGGTCTAATTTCTATAATAAATATCTTATCCCTTTTTTTGTTTGTTTAATTGGAGTTTTTGGCCAGGGCCAGGTTTGAACCCACCACCTCTACCTTATGGGGCTGGAGCCTTACTCCTTGGGCCACAGGCACCACCTAGTTCTCATGGTGGTTTTGCTTCCCTTATAGAACTCTGAACCCTAAAAGATCAATTACCTATGTTTTATAAGCAAAGAAGCTTTGAGACAATATAGAGTTTATAAGCTTTTCAATGAAGAAATGGTTTTTAATGTATGCTCATGTATATAACATCACTGCTTGTCAATCTTACCAATAAACCTGGGCCATCTCTCATCCTGAAACTACATATTCCCTTTGGCAAGTGCTAATAACCTAATTCCAAAATACCAATCCAAACTTTCTCCATTTTTTCCCCTAAGCCTACTTCTCTCTTCCCAACTATTAGTTAGGGAAGCTATAAAATAATGGCAATCTGACCAAATTCAAAAGGAAAAGGAAATCGGAATTTAGGATGAATTTAGGATGTTCTACAACACAGCAATGCAGTTAAGATGTCCATTGCATCATCAACTCTAACAACAGTTACAGAGACTCCAATTTTCATAAGAGACTTCTCAACTTGCTATTAGTAATATAAAGACATTCTGTTTGTGAGCTTATACATGCTCCTGATTATTTACAAAATTCAGGGTTTGTTTGTATTTAATTCTTGTCTGACAAGAGACACTTGCAAGGGATTTTCCCCCAGCAAACCTGCAGAGGGAGCTGGAGAAGCAACAAATGTCTTTCTCATCTTTGGGTTGACTGGAATCACTAAAGAAGGTGGGCTAATGTTGATGGAACATGGGTGTGTTGAGGATTGAAGCTTTTGCAACTAGTTGAACTAACAAAGATGGGAAACACTTGCAGAAAGTGACAGACTGCTGAAGTTTTCGTGCCTTTCTCTCTCACTTCCTAAGGGCAGGGACCTTGGGTCTTATTTTTCTTTGAAACTCCATTAGCAAGCACAAATAGTCTTAAAAAGAAACGCTCCCAGAAAATGCTCCCCAATGAAGGCGCTAGTCTCATGAAGCTATTATAGTTGTACCAACTCAGGCAGCCGACTGCACCTGTTTTCCCAGATAAGATAGAAATTAAATGTAAGACTGTAAGAAGATTCTGAATTCCCCAGGATCTGAGTTAGGCAGTTGACAATTATTCACCTCCCTCATTCCATGCAGGCAATTTGGAAAGAGAATACATCTAACTCCTTTTAAAAACCATTCGAATCACAAAGAACAGCAAAGAAGACTATGCATACTAAGCTAACTGTCACCTACCAAGTGTATTTTGAAATTTCCAGATAGTTGCCAAGGAGGAAAAGCTGACACTGATGTCAGCCATAGACACCTGTAACTTTGTTATATTCATTCCCAAAAACACCTTTTGCTCCTCTGCTGACCTGAAGAATACCACCCTGTCCAGTGCCAGAGGAGAACCTGCACTTGGTCAGCTTGGCTATGAGGGCTATTCATCTAACATCAAGTGCATCCATGGTTAGCACCTCTCGTGTCCCTGCATGGTGGGCATCTCCTCTGCCCAGGCCTCAAGGATGACATTCATTAGGCTTCCCAGCCACCTTCAACCCTACAGCAGTCTTCTCTTCTTATCCTTTGTACTTCCTCTGAACCAGCTGATGCATTTTCCATGGTTTCTGTGACCATCCTCCCTGTCCCTGAGCTCTAGGCCTATATATATAATAATAGATGATATATTTGTCTGATTTTCCTTTTTTTTTTTTTTTTTTTGAGACTAAGTCTCACTTTGTCACCCCTGGTAGAGTGCCGTGCTGTCATAACTCACAGCAACCTCAAACTCTTGGGCTCAAGGAATCCTCTTGCCTCAGCCTCCCAAGCAGCTAAGACTACAGGCGCCTGCCACAACACCTGGCTAATTTTAGAGATGGGGGTCTCGCTCTTGCCCAGGCTAGTTTCAAACTCGTAAGCTCAAGCAATCCACCTGCCTCAGCCTCCCAAAGTGAATTTTCCTGAATTTCCAGCCACCTTTGCCTGAATTTCCAGCATTTGACAAGGAATTACATCTTGAACATCTAGAATGTACAGGCTTAGGAACAAACCACAGATTCCTGCTCTCATGGAGGTTGTACAGGTGCCACAACTTGCTGGGTTTACCTCTAATTAGGTCTCAAATCATTGATTACTCTTTATGCCCTTATCCCAGCTACTTCAGGCCTCTGCTAACCCCATATGGGCACCCCTACCTGCAATCCCACTCCCTCCAGCCCATTTCCATGTTCCTACCACAGTGGTCTTTCTGAAACATGGACTGGAGCACATCAGTCCTCTGCTGTGATCATTCCCCATGACTCAGAGGAACACCAGGCTCTCTGCCACCTGTCCCAGCCTCTACTATCAGACTTACCTTCCATTCACCCTGAGTTCCAGTCACATCTGAGCCCTTCATTCAATCACTTCCATGATTCTTGTCCTCTGGCAGCTTTAGTGCCCTCCTAGGTCTCTCTCCTTCTCCTGACCTGCTAAGTTTCTCCTTAGCCTTTACAGATCAGCTCAGCTGATACCTGTTCTTGGAAGCCTTCCTCTGTTCAAGCAGGCAGTTAGTTGCTTCCTCCTCTAATTTAATTATGAAATCATACTGATTTGCTTCTGCTTTACCATCTTTCTAGACAGCACGCTAAAGTCAAGAATCATATTATCCATTTTGAACTACCCCAGACATGTCCTCAATACCATGTGTAGCTTGCAGGACGTGCTCCCATAGACAGCTGTTTGGGTTGGAAACTCTCTTACATTAGTGGTAAACATCCTTTGCCCACTAGTAGGGGTACTTAAATTCACTGGCAATAATTCATTTTCTAGGGACACTAGGTATTAGATTAAATAAGGTAATCACTCACTTCACTTCTGGAAGCAACAGCCCGGTGCAGTGGGGTCAGCCACATGTTGTCCTTGGCATTCACACGAGCCCCTGGAACCAAAAAGTGCAAGTTAGAGCATAGTGGAGTTAAGGGAATTTTGCTGACATTAAGTCAAATGCTGTATCCTGTTCCCATTTGCCAAATCTAGCCACCAGCTTTTCTTTTCTTTACATTAGTTGTGTTCTGACAAGATTTAATCTTGGCTGAGGTGACCAGCTTAAATCTGCTTTAGCTAAAAATCCCACTTATTTTTCTAAGGCTGACCAGATATCTCACAAGGAAGATGCTTTTAGACAGACAAGATATGAAGCCTATGTAAATTACTCATGGCCTTCTCAAGCTATAGGTTAGGCACATGGGCTCAAATATGAGCCCAAAGCAGCTCACACTTAGAGACTGCCTCACACTCAACTCCATGAAGCCACATCAGCACCATGGAGCAGACTTCCCCATGAGTGGATTCATAGGAGGCAGGTACGATGTCCTTCCTGACACCTTCCCAATCTGCTGTCCCAAGCCCAAGCCTGCCAACTCTGCATCTAAACAGCTAAAACATCCAACATAAGCTTCCTTTGGGGAGTTCAGAGTTTTAATCAGTCTTCTGGTCATAAATGGAATGTTTATAACAAGGGCTACAAAAAGCGAAGAGGGGAAAATACAGTATGTATGCTCTCCTTGTAAATGCCAAATACAGAAGCCTATTTACGACAAGGGGGAATGAAGCTCATGAGGATGAAGAATGGAAGGACAAATCAAAGAAATTAGAAAGTAAGGCAGGAGCACCTCAAGGGTAAGAACTGAGAAAGGTAGTCAGGCGAAAGCATAGGCTGACTAATCTCCATGAGGTCAAAGCCAGTCAACAGCTGAAAAATAGAAACCTTTAAAAAAGGCAAAAATAGATAAATAAATGAATGAATAAATAAGGCAGTAGACAGTCATGGGTAGGAGAGACCTAGAAGTTTAGTTCAAGGCACTGGCTAAAAAGAAATAACAAATCACAGAACTTAACACTATTTTTTTTCTTTAACTGAAGAACAAATGCAATAGCATTAAGCATAAAAAACAAGAATGAAGGCTTGGCGCCTGTGGCTCAAGTGGCTAAGGCGCCAGCCACATACACCTGAGCTGGAGGGTTCAAATCCAGCCTGGGGTCTGGCAAACAACAATGACGGCTGCAACCAAAAAATAGCTGGGCGTTGTGGCAGGCACCTGTAGTCCCACTACTTGGGAGGCAGAGGCAGGAGAATCGCTTGAGCTCAGCAGTTGGAGAATGCTGTGAGCTATGATGCCACAGCACTCTACCCAGGGCGACAGCTTGAGGCTCTGTCTCTAAAAAAAAAAAAAAAAAAAGAATGGAATCCATAAAACAAAAAGAAAGAATGCCTCCCCTTCAGCCGCCACTCTGATTTCATTGTTTGAGATGGAGTCAGGATGAGTATTTTTTAAAACTTCCTCAGGAACCGAGGTCGAGAGCCACTAATGAATTGTTGCTTAATTTACTAAGGTTAAAATTTTTAATCCTAATTCTACTAATTCCAACTTGCCCAAAAGGGCTCAAGCCTCTTACCTCAATAAAGATTACAAGAAGTCTAGGCATGGTGGTTCAAGCCTGCAATGTCAGGCCTCTGGGAGGCTGAGGCAGGTGGATGGCTTCAGCTCAGGAGTCTGAGACCAGCCTGAGCAAAAGCAAGACCCCATCTCTACTAAAAATAGAAAAATTAGCCAGACTTTGTGGTGGGCATCTGAAGTCCCAGCTACAGAAAGCTGAAGCAGGAGGGTAGTTTGAGCCTAAGAGTCTGAGGTTGCTGTGAGTTATGATGACGCTATGGCACTCAACCCCAAGACAACAGAGTGACAGTCTGTCTCAAAAAAATGTAAACTTGCAAAAAAAAAAACCAACAAAAAAAGCCCAGTAGATTATAATAAGCAGTGTAAGTGTGCAAAGGCAGCAGGCATCTCTAGCTCCAGTGGCACGAAGCTATGGGCTAAATGCTCTGGTATAAAATGAATGCAGTCAGGGAAGGTGAGTGGGGTTCGTGGGCAGAAGATCCAGATTTGAGTTCTGACTTCAGCTCCTTCTGGCCCCATAACCAAGTGCCACTAATTTGTAAAATGAGGCTAAACAACAACAACAACACTTCCCCTCCCCACCTCACGGGGTGCATGGGAGAATGAAATGAATGTGAAGGTGCTTTATCAATTTCAAAGCACCAGAAAAAAATATTAGCAGTTCTTATTCCCAAATTATCTCTAATATCTCATTCACCTCTAAATCTATGACTCAAATTTTCAAGGGCAGTGAAAGGCATGATCCTTGCCCTCTAAAGGAAGCGGAAGTCAAACACAGAGATTGAAGAACATAAAGAACCGTCACCACCGAGAGACTGGACAAACAGTATCTTTTAAAGAGCAAGGGAGACTGCTACTTGGGAGGCTGAGGCAAGAGAATTGCCTAAGCCTAAGAGCTGGAGGTTGCTGTGAGCTGTGATGCCACAGCACTCTACCAAGGGCGAGAAAGTGAGACTCTGTCTCCAAAAAAAAAAAAAAAAAGATTAAGGGAGAGTCAAATGCGAGAGAATGATGGGGAGAAGGAAACCCAGAGGGATTAAGAACAGCAAAACTGGCGAACTTTAAAAGAAAACTGCCACTGCCACAAATGAATATTATATTTCCTCTCCTACACCCTAGTTCCAACAGTGTGCCAGGTGCTGGTCACACGACCCAACATTCTGGTTTAGAAACAAACAGCATTGATCTCCTCAGGTCCTATATTTCCTCTTCTAACATTCTGGAAGCCACTAAACCCTTCTAAAATTACCCACCTAGTTGTCAGGACTTTTCTTGGGTCAAAAATACACATAAGCATGTTGTGTGGTAAATCTGACCGCACTGTGTTCATACCACATCTCTCTCTAGTCATCCCAATGCACATTTAATACTTATTTGGGGGCTGTTTCTTTGGCCCTCATGTCACAAACACCATTCAGATTTCATGCTGTCCAGGAAGGCTAGATTCACATTTATCATTCATAGTATTTGGCAGAGTAAATTTTATGCCTTAAATTTGGGGGAAATTTAAAAAGTTTAAATGCAAGTTGAAACCTGAATGGTAAAACACATATAGAAAGATACTTCTCACAGCCAAGAACATAGTGAGTAAAGCAAGCAGACAGCCCTCAGAATGGGAGAAAATATTTGCAGGTTATACCTCCGATAAGGGTCTAATAACTAGAATCCACAGAGAACTCAAATTAATTAGCAAGAAAAGAACACGTGACCCCATTTC
>CAUYPK010073506.1:0-10580 GCA_963574355.1 Loris lydekkerianus | reverse complement strand
CCACCATGCAGCCTCTCCATATCCTGTCTTAGGTTGTCCCCGCTTTGGGAATCTTACCCATCATTGGTGCTATGGAGGGCGGTGAAGAATAATAGTTAGATTCTTGGTTAATGAGCCGGTGATATTGGACCTCGACCTGATTCAACTGCCTCTAACCTTTTTTTTGGGATACAGGGCCCAAAGGTGAAGGGTAAATAAGGGTAGCAGGGGAAGAAGGTAGGGTGAAAAACAATGTAGGCCCGACATTGACAATTGAAGACAAAACTCTGATTTCTTAATTCCCAAATCTGGACACTATCACTGTGGTCACAGAGGGCCTGAGTGGGGAGGAGTCAAGAGGGACCTGGTGTCACTGGGGCTACGTCTTCCCACTCTCTCCTCAACAGTGAATATAGGAGGACAGAAGAAATGAGTAAGTGGGCGAATGACCTGCAGGTGTCCCTAGTACTTCACCGGTCAGTCACCAAGTGGGGACAAATTGGAGCCCTATTGAAGGTTTTAGACTACTTTTTGCTTTATGGAAGTTTTTAAATTTTTAATAAATCTACATTATTTGAGAAAAGCAGCACAAACTAAAATTCCCATTATTATTTTCTTTTGCTGTCATTTTTGCATTTCTCATAGGGGTAGGTAACTGTTTGCTTTTTCTGATTTTTTTTTTTTTTATAGTCTCTTAGTAACTGTGCAGGAATTTGAATTCAAAAATCTCTTTGCAAAGACAAAGAACACTCAAAAAGTCTGTGTTAATTTCATTAATTAATCCACCTGCTAATCAGTAAATCCATCAATGATAGATTCTAGCCCAGCACCTAGTTGTCAGCATCACCTGTGGATCAGTTTTCAGTTTGGGCTTCACCCTAAATTTTACCTCATGGAAAGTTTAATATCTGATGCATTAAAGAAGAACAAGAGCTTGTATACTTAAAGATTTTGAATTTGATATGTTTAATTATTAACAGAGAAGGGAAATTTGATTCTCCTGATATTTTGATTGGATCTTTTTCTCTGGGGGGAAATCTCAGGTCAAGTTATTTACTTGGGCGAGAAAAAGCTATTGATGAAGCTAACATTAGTCTTAAAAACAAAGGGAACTGTACACAAATATTCATTGTAACTTTATTTGTAATAGTCCCCAAAATGAAAAAAATCCAAATGTCCTTCAATGGGTGACCCTGGTATAGCCGTCCCATGAACTATTACTCACCCCTAAAGAACAAGCTATTGATACACACAACTTGGGTGGAATCTCAAGGACTTAATACTGAGTGAATAAAAGCCATTATCAAAAATCATAGGCCATGTGATTCCATTTATTTATTAGTATAAAAATATGGGAGACAATATGATGGAGCTGTGTTCTGATTATGGTGGTGGCTGTACAAATCTATGTAAATTTATCTGTAGTTCTATGACATAAAACAATACACCAAAAATAAATGCATGTAAAAATTGGTAAAATATTTTTACATTTGTTTCATTGATAACATTATACTGTCAATTTCCTAGTTTTGGTGATTGTACTAAAGTTTTAGAAGATGTATCATTAGAGGAAGTGGGGCGAAATTTGCACAGAAACTCTCTATACTATTTTTCAATTTCTATGTGAATCTAAAGTTTAAAATAAAAAGATAAAGTAGGCTCAATGCCTGTAGCTCAGTGATTAGGGCACCAGTCATATACACCGGAGCTGGCGGGTTCAAATCCAGCTCGGGCCTGCTAAACAATGACAACTATAACAAAAAAATAGCTGCGCATTGTGGCAGGCACCTGTAGTCCCAGCTACTTGGGAGGCTGAGGCAAGAGAATTGCTTAAGCCCAAGATTTGGAGGTTGCTGTGAGCTGTGACACCATGGCAATCTACCAAGAATGACATAGTGAGACTCTGTCTCAAAAAAAAAACCAAACCATTCTATTTATTTATTTATTTATTTATTGAGCCGGGTCTCTCTCTGTTGCTAGAGGTCAGTGTCTTCATCATAGCTCACTACAGTCTCAAACTCCAGGGCTCAAGCAATCCTATTGCCTCAGCTTCCCGAGTAGTGGGACTACAGACATACACTATCACAGTCGGCAAATTTTTCCTATTTTTTGTAGAGATGGGGTCTCGCAAAGTTGCCCAGGCTGTGCTCAAACTCCTGGCCTCAAGTTATCTTTCCACCTTAGCTTCCCAAAGCACCAGATTACAGGTGTGAGCCACTGTTCCAGGCCAATTTTTATTTTTAAAAGTTCTTATTAATTTATTTATATTCATGGAGTACAAATGCAGGTCTGCCACATTGATATATTGTACCATGGTGAAGTCAGGGCAAAAGATTCTTCATACCCTGAAAAAATTATTTCTTTCAACACTGTTGTAACAAACTGTTTTACGGCCTTCAAAGTCAATAGCTGGAATCACACAAAGTGATACTTTAGTATCAGACAATTTCTAAGCATTAACTTTTTATGTGAGATTCATGAGGGTGCCCTGAGACAAGGACAGAAACAGAAGCCAAGTGACAAGAGACAGAATGGGTTCGTCTTTGGGCTCCTCTGGAAACCCAAGGAGAGAAGCCCTCAAGGAAGGACAAAGAAGGGTCTTGATACATAGGAAATAAAAATCTTAAAAACAGGATGGCACCTGTGGCGCAGTGAGTAGGGCACCAGCCCCATATACCAAGGGTGGTGAGTTCAAACCCGGCCCCAGCCAAACTGCAACAAAAAAACAGCCAGGCATTGTGGCGGGCACCTGTAGTTGCAGCTACTCGGGAGGCTGAGGCAAGAGACTCGCCTAAACCCAGGAGTTGGAGGTTGCTGTGAACTGTGACGCCACGGCACTCTACCGAGGATGATAAAGTGAGACTCTGTCTCTAAAAAAATACATATATATTTAATAAATAAATAAAAAATCTTAAAAACAATAGCTATCATTTATTCCCCTCCGTGGCTTTGGCAAGTTGTTAACTTCTCTACACCTTGGTTTGTTTGTCTATAAAATGGAGATAATAATACCTACCTCACAGATTTGATATGAGGATTAAATTAGTTAACACACATACACGTATGCTCTTAGAACGCTCCCTACCACATAATAAATGCTTAAGTAAACTGTTAGCCATGCCAAGTACTGTGCTGGATGCTTTACATACATCATTTCTAGTCTTCCCAACTACTGTCCCAGGAAGAAATCATCCATCTTCTTTTGAATGGTGTTTTTTTGTTTTTGTTTTTGTTTTGTTTTGTTTGTTTTTTAAGACAGAGCCTCAAACTGTCATCCTGGGTAGAGTACCGTGGCTTCACAGCTCACAGAAACCTCAAACTCCTGGGCTCAAACAATTCTCCTGCCTCTGCCTCCCCAGCAGCTGGGACTACAGGTGCCTGCCACAATACCCGGCTATTTTTTGGTTGCAGCCATCATTGCTGTTTGGCAGGCCCGAACTGGATTCGAACCTGCCAGCTCAGGTGTACGTGGCTGGCGCCTTAGCCGTTTGAGCCATGGGTGCCAAGTCTTCATCGGTCTTCTTTTTACAGGTGTGGAAATTTATTCAGAAGGGTTAAATGACACAGGTAGCCATATGCGTTAGTAACGTCCGTGTGGGAGGTCAGGTGTGGGGCTTTGGAATTGGCATCCTGGTTTCAGATCTCAGCCCTTTAATAACTAGGTAACTCCAACAAATTCCTTAAGCTTACCAAGCCTTGTCAAGTTTATGTTGCTAATGGAACAATAACATAAACTTCTCAGACCCTGAGAGTTTTGGGAAGAATTAAATAGCGTATTACATAGACAGCATCCACCAATGTGGGTGAGGCAAAACTTCACCTCTTTCCTCTTAGGGTCCCAGCTGAGCTCAAGAATTTAATGTAGATTGATGGAAAAAAAACACATAAATTTATTTAGTGTATTTAATGCAAGTTTTAGGTGACATGAGAGCCCTCATAAGGAAATGATGTTGCAAAGAAACAGTCAGTTTCTTACATACTGAATTGGACAAAAAATAGTAAGTTGCAAAATGTGCTAAGGCCAAGGGGATTGGGCTAGGGGAGTGAATTGGGTAGAGAAGTAACTAGGACAATGAGGCTCGCTGAACAAGGCTTGTTTTTACATATTTCCCTCAGCTTCAACTTCCCATCGTCCACGATAAGAATGTTACTTTCCTTTTGGTATAAGGAGAGTATCTTTCACGTGGGAATTTCATCTTCTGCTGTTAAGAAACAGAATGAAGTTTTAAATGATCCTGCACTGTTGCAGGAATCTAGGACCAGTGGAGAGAATGCAGAAGAAGGAGTCCCCCAAACCCGATGATGGAAGAGGAGGAGGGTTTATTTCAGCCAGCGGAGCCACGGCAGATAGAATCCAAAATGGCCAAGCTCCCCGATCAGCTCTGTCCCTGTCCTTTTATTGGGCTCACAAGTAGACAAAGAAATTGCCATATTCAGATTATGTGCAGGGTTTATAGACGTGGAAGCAAGCAGCAAGCATTAGTTTCAAGGACCCAGGAAGCTGAGTTTTATAAATTCTTCAGAGCTGAGTTACCATGGGAGGACCTTCTGGGAATGTCCTTGGGCTTCTGTGACAGGTCTTTTGTAGTGTTTTGTTTTGTTTTTTTCAAGTCAGAATACATTCTCCCCAGACAGCCTCTCTTAGCACCTGCAGTTTTTCTAAGTGGCTTTAATTCAAAATAGTCGATATGCCAGAGCAAACTATATTGGAGTAACATATTCCTTTTTATGTTTGTTTGTTTTGAGACAGAGTCTCACTATGTCATCCTCGGTAGAGTACCGTGGTGTCACAGCTCACAGAAACCTTAAACTCTTGGGCTTAAGTGATTCTCTTGCCTCAGCCTCCCAAGTAGCTGGGACTACAAGCGCCTACCACAACACCTGGCTTTTTTTTTTTTTTTTGCAGTTTTTGGCTGGGGCTGGGTTTGAACCCAGCACCTCTGGCGTATGTGGCCAGTGCCCTACCTTTGAGCCACAGGCACTGCCCAACACCTGGCTATTTTTTTGTTGTAATTGTCATTGTTGTTTGGCAGGCACCTGCTGGGTTCGAACTTGCCAGCTCCGGTGTATGTGGCTGGCACCCTAGCCGCTGAGCTACAGGTGCCGAGCCTGGAGTGACATAGTTTTAAGTCCTTCAAATAAAGATCCTTATTTTTTTCTCCTACAAAAAAGGATGATGGGTTTGGTCAAGCAAGAGTGACGTTCCTGGTGGGGCTGGGGTGAGCAACATGGGAAAAGGCAGATTCTGGTAACTTGGCATTTTAGCTTTAGGTCTGTTCCTCTTTTGAGTGAAAGGCAATACCCCTCCATTCTTGGGGGACAGTTTCCTACAAAATGGCTTAGTCTTACTTCCACCTACTCCTTTCCAGATATAAATGAGGACACCAATAAATAATAAATCCTAGAGGATCCTCTACAAGTATGTGATACATTATTATCTACCTAACCCGTAAGGTGTGCTCCAAGCCCACCATTCTGTGAGTTTTACTTCATTCATTAGAATCAATGGAATGGAGACTATGAAATTTTAGAGAAGTTGCAGAATTTGAAGGAGATCTTGAAAAGCAGACAAAGAAGGCATGAAGTTGCAAACTACAGAGATGGAAGGAAGCACAGGAGGGCACAGCTTGTTGGGTTGAGGAAGGGCCAGCTCTTAGGGTACCTGCCAGGTGCTGCAGACACAGAGGGGAGCAGTGGAGGCCCAGTCTAGGGGTACTCTGGCCTGGGCTGGAGTCTGCCAGGAAGAAGCAGATCCCAGTAAATGGAGTGGCACCCAGAAAGGGAAAGAAGAGGCTGGGAGGAAGCTGCTGGAAGGGGGCTTGGGCATCCAGGTGAATGGCCTCAGTGCTGGGTTACCCAACAAGCTGAGCCCTTCTGTGCTTCCTTCCATCTCTGCAGTTTGCAACTTCACAGCTTCCCTGTCAGCTTTTCAAGATCTCTTTCAAATGCTACATCTCCGAAATCTCACTGCCCTCCCTGCCCAAAGAGGCCCATCCCTGCTTCTTCTGATGGCCCACAGACTGTGAAGCCTCATTCCACATTTACTGGGCCCTGCTCCAGGTGCTGGAGATACTAGGGTACCCTAGAGAAGCACAGTCCCTGCCCTTGGGACCTCACATTCCAGGGTAGGGAGGATGGAGCTGGTCCTCAAGTGAACAAGTAAACGGAGTAATTTCTGATGATAACCAGTGCTTTGAAAAACCCTGAGCAGGGTGGGATGTGTGGCTTCTCTAGGAAAGGTCAGGGAAGGCTACTCTGCAAAGGTTACAATTGGCCTGAGTCCTAAAATAGGAGAAGATTATCCAACCATGACACTAGCCAGAGGAAGGAAAGTGTCTGTGCAGGGAAACCAGTGAAGACAAAGGCCCAGGGTTGACACGATCCTGGTGTGTTCCTCCACCGAGAAGACCAGTGTGGTGGGAGGACAGAGACAATGGCGTGTGGTCCGGGGTTGTCAGCAGACTGACGTGGCCTGATGTGGGATTTAGGGAACTCACTAAAGAATGGAGAATGACAGCAAGGAGACCAATCAGGAGACCATTGCAGTGGTCCAGGTGAAAGACTGGACTAAAGCAGGAGCAATGGAAATGGAGAAGAGGCAACACGTTACAGAGAATCTTTAGAAAGAACCAACTTACTGATGGGTGCATGGTGTGGGATGCTCACTTACCTATATTCTGTCCCTCATTGCCTAATGTGGCAGAGACTCAAGGACCTTTTGTAAATCCTCACCCCAACTGGAGTTAACCCAGGGGCAGGGCCTGTGCAGTGGGCCTCTCCCACATCCAGGCCGCCACCATATTTTTGTCTAGCTCCCTGAAGGCAGAGCTGGGGGACCTGTTCCATAACAGGGTCCTCCTTCCCCAAATCCTGCCTGGCAGCGAAAGGAAAAGTATGATCATAAAATTCGTCCCTCCTCTCCAGATCCTAAGGTATGGCTTTGTGAAAAGCAGAAGCAATAATCCAAGCCTGTGTTTTTTTTTAACAAGAGAAGTATTTTATTTTTGACTGAAGGGAGGTGGTTATCTAAAGGTCAGAGAAGACCCAGCCCAGGGATGGATGAGTCAGGGATTCTGTTCTGTTCCTCTTTAAGCCTCCAGAGGCCCAGATACAAGTAAGGCTGTTGGTAAAGACTGAGGCAGGTGAAGGTCTTGGTGGGAAGTTTGGTGGGAAGATAAGCTTGGTAGGAAGGTGACAGGTCTGCTGGTGGTTACTGCAGGTGATGCTGGTCCAGAGCTGACCTGGCCATGCTTTAAAGAAAATGAGCCAAGGACCTGAAGGGCCTCAAAGGGGCCTCTCCATGTAGTGTAGCCCTAGAGAAGCCTACCCTGAGAACCACAGCCGAGCTTTTGGCATGAGTCTCACACTCCCCTCCCAGGAAGAGAGACAGATCCCTGGGATGGCCACAGCTCAGAGCCCTCTGCGTATGTGTCACCGATTCCTTGAACAAGAACAACTCTGGGAGCAAATTATATAGAAGCTTTAGTTTTGATCTCCCTCTGTGTCTTTAAACTAAATCTGAAGGCTGGTTCTTCCTCTGCCTCTGGATAAAACTCAAGACAAGACCCATGATTTTTCTAGTTATCTGTTAATACCAATCAGTTCCTGGGAAGTGCTAGGAATTTCTGCCTCAGGACCTTTGCACAGACTATTCCTCTTACCTATGCTGCCCTTTTCCTCACTTTTCAACTTAGCTAACACTGCCTATTTTATAGTTTAAATGCTGCTTTCTCAGAGAGGCATTCTCTGAATCCCTGATATATTCTTTTTCATTGTGTTGCTTATTACTGTGTATATGTGTGTGTGGAATTATGTCATGTTTGTGTCCAGGAGAAAATCAACATAATATTTTTGGATTTCCACGTGGCATTCTTGGTGCTGAGCAAGATGACTCCCGTGTAGTAGACATACAGTAAATTCATATTACATGGTTGGATGGATGGACAAATAGTCTATCAAGAAGCTCTCACTAATTTTTCCTCTTGCCCCAAGTTCTACTATGCCCTCTTTTTTTCTTTTTTGAGACAGAGTCTCACTTTGTCACCCTCAGTAGAGTGCCATGGTGTCACAGTTCACAGCAACCTCAAACTCTTGGGTTCAAGTGATTCTCTTGCTTCAGCCTCTCCAGTAGCTGGGACTACAGGTGCCCACCACAATGCCCTGGCATAGTACATTTATTGACCCTGTCTTTATTTAGTGTTTTTAATATTTTATTCATTGTGAATTTAGGAGGCAGTAATTTTTATTTTTAAAATATTTCATTAGAATATTACTTATCTTGAGTACTGAGTCTCTTGGCGTGCTCTTAAGTTTTATACCCAAGGCTAGTGCCTTACTTATCACAGCCTGGTCCCAACCTGCCCGTAAGAACTTAATTAAGGGTCACTGTTGTGAAAATAAGTATTATTGTATCAAAAAGAGCCAGGTGTAGCCGGACAATCATAGGCTTGGATTCCAACCACTGACTTCAGCAGGTAAATAAAACAAGCACGGCCTGCCAAGGAGGGACAGGGCTGGGTACTTTCCAAGAAGGGGGGCAGAGGGAAACTTCCGAACACCTGTCAGCTGTGCAGACAGAGGGGCTGGGCACCTTCTCTCTAGAAGATGAGGGAGCTGGCCTTCGTGGATAAAGAGGGGCCAAGTCTGGGACAAGAAGGGGAAGAACGCCCTGAAAGGATCACGTGGCTCAGTGAGGCCTACGCTGCTGGCTCAGGCGTGTCTGGATCCTGCGGAATAGGGAACAATCCCTCCAAAAGATGACTTGCCTTATTCCAGGATTCTGTAAGGAAGGTGGGAAGCCGAATGGAGGTTCAACTCTTAATCCTCAGCCTCTTGTTCCTCAGCATCATCACACAAAGGGCGCCGCGCATCGGCGCCGCCTCCGCAGTGCCTAGATTCACCACCGCGCACCGCCCTGGGGAGACCCCAGAGCAAATGAACACACAAGGCCCATTGTTCAAAAATTATTAATTTCAAAACAATGACTGCAGAGCACAAAAAGCAGAGCAAGGCCTTGGGTGACCGCAGAGGCCACATGAACATGACGCCAGCCCTGATCCTGAGGTCAAAGCACCGCACCCGGTTCAGGGCGCTCCCACCTGCTCTCCTCCCTCCGCGGGCCTGGGAATCTCCCCGCCCTGAATCTAACCCGGGGCCGCTTTCTCTCCGCTGGCACTCACTGTGCTGAACTCTGGTCTTTCCCAAAGCTTTGCTCGGACTCCCAGCCCTCTGGAGGAAGGAATCCAGCGTGCTCCGGGCCTCGGTGTGGATTAGCAGCCAGAGCGTTGGAGGAAGCGCGCAGGTTGCTCTGTGACCGCTTCAGCCACCCGGGCGGCTTCACTGCGCCTCGGTCGGTCCGGATCTCCGGCCTGGAGCAGGCGAGAGGCAGCACCCGGAGCAGGAAGCGAGAAAGAGTCCACGAGCGGGGAATGGAAGATCCTTCACTTTGAGGAAACCTCAAAACCTCCTTCAAAACGAAAACCAGAAATCATCTCTTGATTCATACCCTCAGAGAGAATGGCAGGGGCGCAGCTCAGGGAAAATAACCCCAAGGTAAGCACCTGCTCAGGGTTCCGCCCCCAGAGAACCTTCACCTCCTGAGGGAACCGCTCGCTGCTCTGATATTCTGAAAGATTCTAGGGAATCCAATTCTGTCGGGGTTCGGGTGGGGAGTAGATCCACAGCTATGACGAAGAGCAGATACTGTATTTGGCGAGACCCCCTTTCCCCACCAACAGAACCCAATAGCTAAATAGGCCGAGTGGTTCCCTCAGGGAAGGAGCATCTTTCCAGAAGAAAAGGGGATACTGAAAAAACAAACACAAGCCCCCTACTTGACTTAAAACAAACAAACAAACAAAAAAAAAAACCCCAAACAACAAACTCTTAATCAAGAATTGTTCTAAAGCAGTATTTTTCAACCTCTTTTATCTCACAGCACACTTGAACCTACAGTTAAACTTCCACTGTACAATTAAATAAATAAAGAAAGAAAGAAAGAAAGAAAGACCATACTGGGCCAGGCGTGGTGGCTCCCACCTGTAAACCTAGCACTCTGGGAGGCCAAGGCAGGTGGATTGCTTGAGCATAGGAGTTTGAGATCAGCCTGAGCAAGAGTGAGACCCTATCTCTAAAAATAGCCAGGCATTGGGGCCTGCTCCTATATTCCTAGCTACTGGGGAGACTGAGACAAGAGGATTGCTTAAGCCCAACTTACAGCAACTTGAGGTTGCTGTAAGTTACAAGGCCATGGCACTCACGAAGTGAAACTCTGTCTCAAAAAAAAAAATAATAATAATAATAATAATAATATACTTACCATACTTAGAAATTCTTTCAAAAATAATTTAATGATCTTTAAAATTTTTCACAGCACACCAGCTGAAAATCACTGTTCTAAAGTACTGATTTGATAACTCTGCCAAATGTTACTTGCACTTTTGAGCATCTATCCTAGAGGAATGAAGACTGACTTTCCCACAAAAAATAGTATGTAAACGCTAATTGCACCTTTATTTGTAAAAGCCCCAAATTGGAAACACCCAGATGTCCTTCCCTGGTACATCCATACACTACTCAGCAATAAGAAGAATGAAGTATTG
>CAUYPK010073504.1:0-13699 GCA_963574355.1 Loris lydekkerianus | reverse complement strand
GTGCCTGAGGCCTAGTGCAACTTCCTGAGCCTGACTAGAAGTAGATCCATCGAGCTACTTCCGCATAGCAATGACTCAGCAAGGCCCGGCCTGAAACTGCCTCTACCTAGATACAGCCAATGTGGTACCATGCCACTGGCCTGACCCTGTCACGCACCTCTTCCCCCGCCTTCTTTCCCCGCCCCTTCTCCACAATAAAAAATAAATAAATAAATAAATAAATAAATAAAAGAAAAAGAAAAAAGAAAAAATTCTGTGAACACTAGCTCTAGCCCTAACCTCGTCCTAGGGTTAATAATTAATTAACTAGTTAATTAATTAAAATAAAAAAGAACATTTGTAAGCTTTTATAAGTGTTTAAAAGTACTTTCTTTTTTGAGACAGAGTCTCACTTTGTCGCCTTCAGTAGAGTGCTATGGTGTCATAGCTCACAGCAACCTCAAACTCTTGGGCTCAAGCAGTTCTCTTGCCTCAGCCTCCTGAGTAGCTGGGACTACAGGCACCTGCCGCAACACCAGGTATTTTTTTGACAGATGGGGTCTCACTCTAGCTCAGGCTGTTCTTAAACTTGGAAGCTCAGGCGATCCGCCCACCTCGGCCTCCCAGAGTACTGGGATTACAGGCTGACCCATTTAAAAGTACTTTCATCTGGTGGTGCCTGTTATTCAGTGGGTAGAGTGCTGGCCACATACACCGAGGCTGGTGGGTTCAAACCCAGCCTGGGCCAGCCAAACAACAACAACAACTGCAACAACAACAACAACAAAAATGGTCAGGTGTTGTGGGGGGGGCACCTGTAGTCCCATCTACTTGAGAGGCTGCGGTAAGTAAATCTCTTAAACCCAAGAGTTTGAGGTGTGACACCACGGCACTCTACTGAGGGTGACATGGTGAGACTCTGTCTCAAAAAAAAACTTTCATCCTACAAAGGTGTGGAATCAACCCAAGTACCCATCAATTCATGAGTGGATTAACAAAATAGGGCACATATCTGTATGCCATAAAGTACTACTCAGCCATAAAAAAGAATGAATTAATGCCTTTTGAAACAATTTGGATGGAACTGGAGATGATTATCCTAAGCGAAGTATCCGAAGAATGGAAAAACAGGCTCAGCACCCGCAGCACAGTAGTTACAGTGCCAGCCACATACACAACAATGACAACTGCAACAACAAAAAAAAAAAAGCCAGGCGTTGTGGTGGGCGCTTGTTGTCCCAGCTACTTGAGAGACTGAGGCAAGAGAATCGCTTAAGCCCAAGAGTTTGAGGTTGCTGTGAGCTGTGATGCCACAGCATTCTGCTGAGGGCGACATAGTGGACTCTGTCTCAAAAAAAACAAATGGAAAAACAAATACCATATGGACTCTCTAATGAAGTGGTACTAGGCAAGGGTTGCACATGTGCACAGAGGGCAGTAAAAGTCTCTGGAACTCAAGCAGGAGGGAAAGAGAAGAGGTGAGGGGCAAAAACCTCCCTAATAGGTACAGTGAACGCTATTCAGGTGATGGGCTTGCTAAAAAGCCCTGACTCAAGCATTTCATATTTTGAACTATTTAAAAAGGAAAAAAGAGAGTGGCCAACATTTCCACCCTTCGACTCACAGGCCACTCCTCCCACCAAAACATGGAGACTACTTCCCCTCCCTCCGAAACTGAGCTGGTCTCATGATTTGCTTTGACCATCAGAATGCCATGGCATGAACTTGAGTGAGGTCAGGGCTTACCTGTTAAGAGGACTGGCAGTGTCCACCTCTCTCTCTGGGAACTCAACCGCTATGCTGGGAGGAAGTCCCTGCTTTACTGCTGGAGAGGGCCCATGTGGAGAAATTCTGTGGAGAATACCACGTGGAAAGAGAGCACATATCCAACCCTGGAGAAGAACTAAAGCAGCCCAGCTGGCAGTCACCCTCCAGGCCCAGACATGTGAGAAAGCTCATCTTGCTTGCTCCAGCCCCACGAGCTGAATGCAGCCACAGGAGTCACCCTAAGCACAAGGACCACCCAGGCAACCCACTGGATGGTGAGAAATAATAAGCCATCACTGTTTTAAGTCTCAAAATTAAAAAAAAAAAATTAAAAAATTAAACAAAATGAAAACCTTTCATCTCTTTTTCAAAAAGAAACAACTTCTGAAATCACTAACAGCTGTTATCTCTGAGTGGATGAGATTCTAGCCATCTTTGTTTTCTTTTTGCTTATTGCATGTGATATTTTTCCTATAGTGTATGTGTATTGTTTTGTTGTGGGGTTGTTTTGAGGGTTGTCTTGAGACAGAGTCTTGTTTCATTACCCCAGGTAGAGTGCAATGGTATCATCATAGCTCACTGCAAACTAAAACTCCTGGGCTCTAAGAAATCCTCCTGCCTCCAGACTCCCTAGTAGCTGAGACTACAGGCATCCCACAATACCTGGCTAATTTTTCTATTTTTAATAAGAGACGGGCTCTCACTCTTGCTCACTCTTGCTCAGGCTGGTCTCAAACTCCTGAGCTGAAGCGATCATCCTGCCTCGGCCTCCAGAGTGCTCAGATTACAGGCACAAGCCACCATGCCCAGCTGTATTTTTATTTTAATGAAAATAATGCATAAATGAAAATTCAAATGGTTCTTAAAGGCTTACAACTCAAGCCCCCATCCCCACTGCTTCTTCCCAATTATCTTCATTGTACATTCCACACAATCTTACTGTTTTCTTCATTTCCTTTTTTTTTTTTTTTTAAAGATAGAGTCTCAAGCTGTCACCCTGGGTAGAGGGCTGTGGCATCACAGCTCACAGCAACTTCCAACTCCTGGGCTTAAGTGATTCTCTTGCCTCAGCCTCCCAAGTAGCTGGGACCACAGGCGCCCGCCACAACGCTCAGCTATTTTTTGGCTGTAGTTGTCATTGTTGTTTGGCAGGCCCTGGCTGGATTCAAACCCGCCAGCTCTGGTGTATGTGTCTGGTGCCTTAGCTGTTTGAGCTACAGGCACCAAACCTGTTCTTCATTTCCTAAATGATACTAAATGATACCCTTATGCCAACGTTTCTTAATTCTCAGGGTTAGACATTTATCATTGACATCTTTTTTTTTTTTTTTTTTTGAGACAGAGTCACCCTGGGTAGTCTCGTGACATCATAGCTCACAGCAACCTCAAACTTTTCGGCTCAAGCAATTCTCTTGCTTCAGCCTCCCACGTAGCTGGGACTACAGGCGCCCACCACAACACCCGGCTATTTTTTTGTTGTAGTTGTAATCGTGGTTTTAGCTGGCCTGGGGCCAGGTTCAAACTCATTGGTGTATGTGGCCAACCCTGTAACCACTGTGCTTCGGGGTTCCAAGCCTATACTGCAGGGTTTTTAAGAACAAAAAGATTAAAATAGTACATGTTATTTTGTGACTGTTCTAATGTTCTATTCAATGAATGTACCTAATGTATTTAACCAATCCCTTACTATTGGACTTTTAGGGATCTTGTTGGGCCAACTTTTCAGTTTTATAGAGAAAACAAAGAAGTAATGTTTGGTTAGAAATTAATTTTAAAATTAAAAACCAGCTTCAAACCTAACAGGAAAATATTGGAGGATTCTTGCTCAGGTCAAGAGAAGACAGAGATGATTAAAGTAGTACTGGAAGCTTCAGTCAAGAGAAAAGAGAGAAGTAAAGGTAAAACTATTGGGAAAAAAGAGTGTAAAATTGTCATTATTTGCAGATGATATAATAATATATCAGGAAATCAGCTGTGTGTATATATACACACACACACACACATACATATATATATATGGCCAAGAAAATCAACTGAAAAAAATTTATGTAAACATAGAAAATTAAGTATGGGAGAAAGATATAAAATTAATTTACCAAAATTGGGTGTGTTGGCTCGGCGCCCGTAGCACAGTGGTTACAGCACCGGCCATATACATCAAGGATGGTGGGTTCGAACCCAGCCTGGGCTAGCTAAACAGCAATGACAACTGCAACCAAAAAAATAGCTGGGGTGGCTCAGCACTTGTGGCTCAAGCAGCTAAGGCGCCAGCCACATACACCTGAGCTGGCAGGTTCGAATCCAGCCTGGGCCTGCCAAACTGCAGTGACAGCTACAACCAAAAAATAGCTGGGCATTGTAGCAGGCGCCTATGATCCCAGATGCTTGGGAGGCGGAGGCAGGAGAATCGCTTGAGCCCAGGAGTTTGAGGTTGCTGTGAGCTGTGACAATATAGCACTCTACTGAGGGCGACAGCTTGAGGCTCTGTCTAAAAAAATAATAATAAAAAAATAGCTGGGCGTTGTGGCTGGCGCCTGTGATCCCAGATTCTTGGGAGGCGGAGGCAGAAGAATCGCTTGAGCCCAGGAGTTTGAGGTTGCTGTGAGCTGTGACACTACAGAACTCTACTGAGGGCAACACAGAGAGTCTCTGTCTCAAAAAACTGAATATGTATATGTATGCACACATAAACATATAAGAAAGCATATATGTATACTGTACATGCACACGCTACTACTTTACAAAATAAAGGAAGGAAGGGTTCTCATTTACAATTTCATCCAAAAGTGCCTAGGAATTCATTTAACAAGCAATATGCAAAATTTACAAATACACAGCACTCTGGGAGGCTGAGGCAGGAGGATCACTTGAACTCAGGAGCTCGAGACCAGCCTGAGCAAAAGTGAGACCCCATCTCTACAAAAAAGGGAAAAAATTAATTAGGTACCATGGTGGGCTCTGGCAGTCCCAGCTACTTTGGAGGTTGAAAAGGAAATATAAATGACCCCTAAACATCTTAAGTGGCCTTCATTCATAAAATATAAACAAAGGAAAACCAACCTACCTCATCCCATAAACAGATACTTATTCTGTAATTCAGATTTTTACTTTCTGACTTTAGAGCATTCATCTCTCAGTACAGCCTCTTCCAATTGGCTCTACCTACCATCATTTGTTGAAAAGTGAGAAATTTATGAAGCTGTGCCTTTTTTAAAAATTCTAGATCAAAAATACCATGTTAACAAAACAAATAGACTTTGACTAGATAGTATTAAGAGTATCATTATTTATCAACATGTAAAATTCATGCTTACCATTTTGAAACACGAAGCACCCATTCATCATTATGATACAAAGCAGAATGAACATGTTCCCTATCCTATTCCTATGAACACATTTTAAAAAAAAAATTAAGTTGATAATTGAACTATTCATAAGTAGTTTCCATAGATCTTAAAGTTAAATACAGTTTTAGAATTCATTTATTTATTTATTTTTTGAGACAGAGTCTCACTCTATTGCCCCACTCATTCTACTGCCATGGCATCACAGCTCACAGGACCCTCAAACTCCTGGGCTCAAGCAATTCTTCTTTCCTCACCCTTCCAAGTAGCTGGGACTACAGGTGTTTAAAGCAAAGTTCAGCTAGTTTTTCTATTTTTAGTAAAGACAGGGTCTAGTTCTTGCTCAAGCTGGTCTCCAACTCCTGAGCTCAAGCAATCCACCCGGCTGGGCCTCCCAGAGTGCTAGGATTACAGGTGTGAACGATCACCCCCCTCTAGAACTTAGAAATTTAGCATAAGCCTTCCCTGCTCCACCCCCATCCTCTCCTAAATATACTCAATTCCAAAAGAATAAAATTTTCGTAATGATTTAAATATACTACTTCAGCCATCATAAAGACAAAGTACTTCTTTTTTTTTCTTTTTTTGCTGCCTCAACCAAGGAAGAAGCAACTATCTTTAAAATAATTTAAAAGAAAAAAAGGCAAATTTTATAACAGTATTTTTAATATGCAAACATATTATCTTCCTTACAAATGTATTATCTTCCAAATTGATCTCCTAATACCATTATACATATTGGTCACGCAATAATATTACTATAATCAACCCTCCCCATATCCTTAAGTCATAGCCATCACCAAAGTCCCTATTTTAGATATTCTACATGAGAAATCAGAAGCACTAAGAATGATAGTTATTATTTATATAGAAAAATGCGCATGCTACATCCCATCTCCCACTTCATCTTGGCCTGTGTTCTGTGCATTTCAGATAAAACAAAAATTTTTGTCTTACAGCAAGCAACAGTTTTATTTATTTATTTATTTATTTATTTATTTATTTATTTGCTGGGACCGAATTTGAACCCACCATCTCCAGTATATGGGGCCAACATCCTACTCCTTTGAGCCACAGGCACCGCCCCAAGTAACAGTTTTAAATATTTACCCATTGCCACCTTTTTTCAAAATATTTTTATTTTGCAGTATACTAAGAATTTCCTATTTTAAAAATAAGAAAAAGATGGGTGGCACCTGTGGCTCAGTGAGTACAGCACTGGCCCCATAAACTAGGGTGGCGGGTTCAAACCCGACCCCACCAAACTGCAAAAAAAAAAAATAGCCAGGCAGGGCAGTACCTGTGGTTCAAAGGCCCCATATGCCGGAGGTGGCAGGTTCAAACCTAGCCCCGACCAAAAATTGCAAAAAAAAAAAAAAAAAAAAAAAATAGTTGTGGTGGGCACCTGTAGTTCCAGATACTCAGGAGGCTGAGGCAAGAGTATCGCCTAAGCTCAGGAGTTGGAGGTTGCTGTGAGCTGTGATGCTATTGCACTCTACAGAGGACGATAAAGTGAGAGTCTGTATCTACAAAAAAAAAAAAAGAAGAAGAATAAAAAGAGATCATTTTATGGGTATTTATTTTCCAGAAGAAAAGGTATGGTTCCAGTCTTAGATTTTAAAATTATCCTTGGTAAAAAATAGAAGGTAAAAAAAAATTTTGAAAGACTGTTATACTTAAAAGTCTTTAAACTAAGACAAATATAGTCCATAATAAAATATATAGTATTCTAAAATGCTAAAATAATATTTAATAACCAAAAACTAGGAAGAGAAATGGATTGTAGAATAAGGAAAAATTTTAACTGTTAATACTATCTGCGTCCTATGTATTAGAAATTTTAATAACATTAATGAAAAGACTATCCCCATAAGAAAATTTAACCTAATCTATTCTTACTCCAATCAAATACAAATAATGAATTTCACAAACACAATATATGAAATTAAAATGAAATAGAAACGTCAGCAAATGCAATCAGTGTAAACTGGTTTATTGTACCCTCAATGAATCCCCAACAATAAAAAAAGAAGAAAAAAGAAACGTCAGAAATTATTTCTTTTTATATAGTACAGATAAGAAACTGGCTTTGGCTTGGCACCTGTAGCACAGTGGTTACAGTGCCAGCCACACACACCGAGGCTGACAGGTTCGAACCCAGCCCAGGCCAGCTAAGTAACAATGACAACTGCAACAGGAAAAAAGCTGGGCATTGTAGCAGGTGCCTGTAGTCCCAGCTTCTCAGGAGGTTAAGGCAAGAGAATCGCTTAAGCCCAAGAGTTGGAGGTTGCTGTGAGCTGTGACCCTACAGCACTCTACTGAGGGCAACATAGTGACACTCTGTCAAAGAAAGAAAAGAGAGAGAGAAGGAAGGAAGGAAAGGAAAGAAAGGAAGAAAGGAAGAAATGGGCTTTACCTCCCAACAATTACAGATAGAAGTTGAGGTCTTCAGAATTTGGACCTTTAGCAATGACCAATTTTCAGATGGAATATTATCTTCAGCGGTTCTCTGTCTTTTCACATAGCTACAAGATCCTCCAAGCCGCCACACAGCCCTAGAAGTCTCCTTTTACTCCTTCCTAGTCCCACAGAAGCATCAGTGCTTGCATTAGACCAATTGCCTCCAAACAAGTCTCCTCTGCTCCTGTCGTTCCTACACTGATCCCTTCTCATTAACCTCTATTGCTGCCACAAAATATATATATATATATATATATATATATTTACTATTTATTATTGCTATTTATTTATAGTATTTATTTATTTACTATATATACTTTATAGTATAGTACTTTATATATATATAGTAAATAAATACTTATTTTTTATTTATTATATATATAGTAATATTTTTCTGGAATCAGAAATAAATGAAATCATATATTCATCTAAATTCCAACTTTCTTGGATATGAGCCTAGTTATCAAACCCACCACCCACAGAAGAAGCAACATTATGGTACCTTAGAGTCCATTAGATTCTGAGTCTCACACAGTGTTTTGGGAGTTAAATGGAAGAACATATCTGGATAGGAAGTTTCTGTCTTATACAAATGGTCCCCAATTGATGATGGTTTGACTTAAGATTTTTTTGACTTTACAATGGTGGGAAAGGCTCAGTGCCTGTAGCTCAGTAGCTAGGGCTCCAGCCACATACACCAGAGCTGGCAGATTGGAACCCAGCCTGTGCCTGCCAAACAACAATGACAACTACAACAAAAAAAATAGGCGTTGTGGCAGGTGCCTGTAAGTCCCAGCTACTTGGGAGGCCGAGACAAGAGAATCACTTAAGCCCAAAAGATGGAGGTTGCTGTGAGCTGTGATGCTACGTCACTCTACCGAGGGCAACATAGTAAAACTCTGTCTCAAAAAAATTAAAATTAAAATTAAAAAATACAATGGTGGGAAAGTGATAACACATTTGTTAAAACCATACTTCCAATTTTGAAGTTTGATCTTTTCCCTGGCTGGTGATAAGTGGTATAACACTCTCTAACAACGCTGCCCAAATCATCTAACACAAAGCCTAAAATACTGAAAATCTCATGTAATTTATTGAATACTATACTGAATGTGTTCAGAGCACATTTAAGGTAGGTGAGGCTAAATCACAACATTCAGTGGACTGGGTATGTTAAATGAATTTTCAACTCAGGATATTTTCACCTTATGTTGAGTTTATCGGTTGTAACATCATCCTGAGTCAAGGAGCCTGGGCACACCTTTGCACCATATACTGCGCCCTGCATGGTGGGTGTTCTCCATGTAGTCTCCCCACTTTTCTCATCCTGTCAAGGAACTAATTTAGGAAGATCAAAGTTCTGTGGCTGGAGAGAGTTTTAAATGATAATCTATATTCTAGAAAGAAAAAAACAAAAGGATGACCAATGTCCCCCTTTTTATCCAGAGCAATTACCTAATGTTAATGAAAAGGAGTCAAGTGATTAAAAGGAACTGCCCTCCACTTTGTACATGAAGTCCCATATCAGATGGCATTTAAAAATCTATCCTCCGAGCCACCACATAGCCCTGTGGTGCTACACACACAGTATTCTGCTAGTACAGAAAGGGAAAGGAGCAGCCCCAGTGTATCGACATGGAGGTGAAAGGAACTCAAGTTCAATTCCCTTTCTCTTAATCCAAACTATTTATTCTTTTAACCAAAAAATGCACCTTGCAAGAGCATCTTGGGAAACTCTGAAAACAATGGCATAAATTCTGATGGCTGCCCAACAAGAATTCTTAGGAAATAAATAACCATAACCAATAGCTAAAAATGCCAACTGTCAGCATTTGTCATTTTGATTTGTGGGGGAGGGGACAAACAAACAAATAGAGCTACAATTCAGAACTACATGTCCTATAAATAATTTAGATGTGGTTTTTGTAAGTTCAGTCTTTGGTGTATAATAAACCATTATAACATTAAAGACTAATCATTCTTTGACTTGAAGGAAATCAATAAAAAATAACTTCATGATATCTCTGTTAACTGTTTCATCACCTTGAATCAGAAACAGCCCTTCCCTTAGTTTCTATAGGAGAGTATGTTGTGATTCTCCCTAACTTTATGTAAGATTAAGTGGTTTCTAAAGAATTGGGTTGACCTTTCCCTAGCTCTATGCTCCATTCTCTTCTCCCCAATCCAGGATGTGAATGAGCATCTTCTTCTAAACAAATGAAGCACTCCCCCTCAAAGAAATAACTGAAATGAAAAAAATCTTCAACCTGATTCACTGCTTTTGTTGTCATTTCTCCTGCTGCATTCATCTCAAGGTTTTTTGTTTGTTTGTTTGAGTTCTTTTTTTTTTTGAGACACAGTCTCAAGCTGTCACCCTCGGTAGAGTGCTATGGGATCACAGCTCACAGCAACCCCAAACTCTTGGGCTTAAGTGATTCTCTTGCCTCAGCCTCCCAAGTAGCTGGGACTACAGGCATCCGCCACAACACCCGACTATTTTTTGGTTGCAGTTGTCAATTGTTGCTTAGCAGGCCCAGGCCAGTTCAAACCCTCCACCTTAGGTGTATGTGGCTGGCGCCCTGCTGACTAAGCTACGGGCATTGCCTCATCCCAAAGTTTTGTTGACTCCCTGAACCTGAGAATGTATTGACTTTTCTGCCTTCATTCTTGGCTCTAACTTTTGCAACTAATCTTTTGCTCAGTTCACTTCTGCCTAACCCGGGTTCTATAACTCCACCTCTGCCTACCTTACCCAGTTCTATGACTCTAACTCAGCTTTGGTTTAACCCTGTCCTCCCTCGTTCTCTGATCCACCGACACGTTACCTGATCTCAACTTCTCTCAGACAATAGCTGTCTAAAACTCTTTACTTGAGCTCCAGCTCTATAGTCCCAAGATCATACTGTGTTTCTCCAGGTCCTCCCAATGCAATAAAATACATAACTCATCATACCCCCTCCTCTCTTTACTCTTCTTTCTCAGTTTATGACGTCATCAGGCCTCTAATCACCAACCCTAAAACCTCAATTTTCTTAGACTCATCCTCTTGCTTAACCCTCTATATCCAAGTATACAAGAAACTCTCCATGAAGGCTACATTGAACAGTTTGATGAGAATATTTCAGATTGTATATGAAACCAGCACGTTGTACCCCTTGATTGCACTAATGTACACAGCTATGATTTAAAAATAAAAAATAAATAAATAAAATTGTATATAAAACTAAAAAAAAAAAAAAGAAGCAGCTCTGTCAATTCCACTCCCTAAAGCTTTTACGATTATTAAGCTCTTCTAGCCTCTTTCACGCACCAAGGCTGGACTCCTATACCATCTGTACATCTCAGATGTCTCTCTAGCATCGTACGGGGATAATGACTTCCTTCCCATCTTCTCCCAGTGCTCAGCACCACATTTCTCTCCAAACATCCTGCTTCTGCAGAATTCTTCGGACCTGATTACTTATCTCCTTATCTGATTAATTATCTCCTTATCTTTTACCTCAAATCAAACGTTTTCTTTTTCTCTTTATTGCCTACCCATTAAATGCATGGCATGAAGCGTTCCACTCTCGCTCAAGCCTACCTTTCCTGTCTTACCGTTCACACTCTTTACTCAGTCTAGCCAATCCAACTACTAAATGCTGTATGTTTTCCTCTTTTGCTCGCACTGTCCCTAACCCAGAGAAAGTCTTTTCCTCGCATTTTTCTTTGTCAAAACCTTTCCTGGTTGAGCCCAAGGACTTTTCCCTTCCTCTTTTCTCCTTTGGAAGCTTGAGCAGGTTTAAACTTGCTTTGTACAAGTAGTTTATTCCTCCTACTAGGAAAGCAGTAGCATGGAGTTGTTCAAAGCAGTGTTTTTGTTTTTTGGTGGTTTGGTTTTGGGTTTTGTTTGTTTGTTTGTTTGTGTTTTTCAGTTTTTGGCCGGGGCTGGGTTTGAACCCGCCACCTCCGGCATATGGGACCGGTGCCCTACTCCTTTGAGCCACAGGCACCACCCTCAAAGCAGTGTTTTTCAGACCACCTACCCTAGAATAACCAAAGTCTTGTTAAAAACAAAAGCAATTCAGGCAGGGTGTGGTGGCTTATGCCTATAGTTCTAGCAATCTGGGAGGCCAACACAGGTGGATCCCTGGAGCTCAGGAGTTCAAGACCAGCCTAAGACACAATGAGACCCTGTCTCTAAGAAAAAAAACAAAAAACAAAAAAAGCTGCGCATTATGACAGGAGCCTTTAGTCCCAACTACTTGGGAGACTGAGGCAAGTGGATTGCTTGAGCCCGCCAGTTTGAGATTGTGTGAGCTATGACATCACAGCACTCTACCCAGGGGAACAGAGTAAGACTCAAAAGAAAAAAAAAGGCTTTGTAAGAATAACACTTAGTGGAGCTGTTGTGAGAATAAAATAGATTAATGAGGGCCAAGAATTTAGGACAGTGTAAAGCAAATTCAACAAACATTCTCCAGTAGTAGCAGTACTTAGACTAACTATAAGGTCCTTGAGACTCATTCTTGTTATTTGGTGTCAATCAACAGAAATGTGTTACATACCTACTTATGCTATGTTTGGGTAGATCATAACATGGTCCTTGCCCTCAAGAAGACCAGGCTAGCAGAAGAGGTAAAAATGTACACAAACATTAATAACTAGACAGGATATAAGAAGTAAAAATAGGTGAGCGCAACTGATAAAATGACAAGGCATGTGTAAAATGCTGAGTGCTTACAGAAAGGCATTATAAAGGTAAATTTGAGCTGCATCTTAAAGTGGCAGGCACTCACTAGGAAAATACAGTTTGCTAACAATTATTATGCTAGATCATTACACATGTCACTCTTACTTAATTTGCACAAGAATCATATAATAGTGGTTAATTCTCATTGAGTACTATGAGTCAGGCATGGTTCCAAAGGCCATTTTTATCCAATTTTAGGAAGAAAAAATCCTGAGGCTTAGACAAACCAAACAACTTTTCCAAGATGATACAGCCAGTAAGTGGCAAAGCCACAATTCATCACAGAACATCTGTTTTCTAACTGAGGAAAAGTCATGTCAGTTTTTCTAATAGGAGAGTCAAACCCCAGATGATGTCACAGAAGAGATGAATAGAACTTGGGCCTCTGGATTTAAAGCCCAGGAAGGAGGAGAAGAACAGTACTTCAGAATGAGGGAGACAAGAAAACCAGGCAGTGTCTGGAACTCAGAATGCATTTATGGAAACAGTAGCAGAAGCTGAGGCCACAGATGTGGTCAGGGATTATGGAAAGTAAATTATGCCACACTAAATTACATAGACTCTGCTCAGGAGGATGTGAGAAAAACAATGAAGAATTTGAACCAAAGGAATGGGGAGATCAAAGGTTCTGAGTTGGAGTTATGAGGCAGTAAGGTCTGGTGTTATGGAGATTAAGAGTTTTGAAGTCAGACAGACTGCCACTTACATGGACCTCAGGAAAGAGAACCTGTTCATCTGTTACATGAACATAATAACAGGGCTATTATGAGGCTTAAATGAAAGAACATAGGTCACCGAGCCACGGATGTGATACTGTACTTCAGATCTAGTAGGCATTTAATAAATGATGGTATTGTTTATTGCTATTCATGTTATGATACAAATATACTGAGACCTAGTTTAGGCCTTTTTGAAGGAAAAACATAGTAAATGCACTACTGATGCTCTTTTGCTGTTTGAAAATAAAACCAGTGCTGCTTGATCAAAGCAGCAAAGTCCCGGGAACCCAAAGAGAAACAGATTTCAGGAATGGCATGCAGTTATGGGTTCAGTTTACCAAATATTAATATTTCGTATGTCACGACTATGTGTCTAACACTGTATGAAGTAGTCTGAAAATCAAGTTCACTGGAAAAAGTGCTGCATACCTCATTGCTGAATCTCACTACAGTCACCTTTGAAGTACTCCCCCTTGGGAAGCTATGCACTGACGCTAGTGCCTAGTCCACCCTCAAAGCTGTCATTGTATGTGCACATTACCCGTGATGTTCTGAATGTCATCAAAGTGTCTTCCTTTCAGCTGGAACATATTCTTCTTAGCAAAGTATCTCAAGAATGGAAGAAAAAGTATCCAATGTACTCAGCCCTACTATGAAGCTAATTTATAGCTTTCATATGAAGGCTATAACCCAACTAT
>CAUYPK010073503.1:0-20844 GCA_963574355.1 Loris lydekkerianus | reverse complement strand
ACAAGGGTATATGTGAAACTTAGTAAATGTAGAATGTAAGTGTCTTAGCACAATAACTAAGAAAATGCCAGGAAGGCTATGTTAACCAGTGTGATGAAAATGTGTCAAATGGTCTATAAAACCAGTGTATGGTGCCCCATGTTCACATTAATGTACACAGCTATGATTTAATTAAAAAGAAAAGAAAAAGAAATAAAGTCTCTGCTTCTATCAATTTAGAAAGCCTAAATGTGTGGAAGAAAATATAACCATCATGGGCGATTTTATCCTCAGACTAACAAATCCAGCACAGCAAAAAAGAGAAAAAACAATCATAGTATAGATAATGTAAACAGCACATCACAAATTGGATCCGTTAGAGATCGTGTATGCGTATGTATGACTCTAAAGAGACAAGACATATTATATTCAAGAACACATGGAACATTTATTTCTAATTAAGTCCATGATCAATTTTTATAAAGTCTCCATAAAATGCATGCACACCCCTTAAGGATTGTCATGCAGAGCCCATTACCCTGGGGCCTGCTATGGCCCTGCCAGAGTACCTGACAGAGAGAAGTGTTAGGGAACAGCCCCAAACTATACCAGGAGCTGTTTCCCAGTCACTGGCAGAGATGAGAAGATGAGGGAGAAAAATGAAGATGCAAAGACACAAAAAAGAAAGTTTTTAAAAGCCGGCTGGGGGACTATCCACCTCCAAGTGTCAGGACCAGTGGAAGCCCCTGGCTCCAGGCTTGCTCTGTTTTTATTACCCACATCACAAGTTTTGTTTGTTTGTTTGTTTGTTTGTTTGAGATATAGCCTTAAGCTGTCACCCTGGGCAGAGTGCCATGGCGTCACAGCTCACAGCATCCTCCAACTCCTGGGCTCAAGCCATTCTCTTGCCTCCGCCTCCCAAGTAGCTGGGACTACAGGTGCCCGCCACAACGCCCTGCTATTTTTTGGTTGTAGCCATCATTGTTGTTTGGTGGGCCAGGGCTGGATTCGGACCCGCCAGCTCAGGTGTATGTGGCTGGCACCTTGGCCGCTTGAGCCACATGCCCCAAATCACATATCACCATTTTAATCATCAGTCTAACGGGGGAAGGCTAAACCATTTCATCGTGGTTCTTGCTGGGCATGCATTTTCTGACCAAACTATTTCTTTAGCTACCTTAATTAGACTGATTTACCTCTTACTTTTGTTGCGCTATTTATGATCTTAACACAAACAGAGCATGGGACAGGGACACAGTCCAGGAGCAGGATGTCAAAGCAGACCCCAATCAGACCACATACACAAAATTTCAGGAGTGGTGAGTAAGATCCCCCAGGAAGCCGAGTACACAGATGAGCAGGCAATGTTGCCAATACTGAGATAACAGCGATAGGAGATTATTTTCCTCCTGATCTCTCTGAAAGACCTTTTTCCCTCTTAACGAGGTTTAGGCGGCCACCCTGTCTCCAGCAAGTTCAGTATTCTCTTGCTAACTCCCCAAATGCACTCACTCTCCCTGAGAAAGCGGTTCTACCCTTGATGAGCCTTGTTTCTCAGGGCTCAGGGACCTTTGAGCCTCGTCACACTAGGGGAGGAGTAAAGCTCGAACAAGACAGTCTGCTTGAAAACACCAGGCTTCAGGCTGCCACACTTCGCAACAGATTTTGGATTTTTCTGATCCACTTCTCTCTTCTCTCTGTTCTCTTCAGTCCATCATCCGCAATCATTTTCACAATTCCTAACCTATTTATAATTAATAATTGAATATTGGTTTTAAGCTTATTAAAAATTATTATTTCTAGCAATGGAAGCACAAGATAGGCCTCCTCCCTTAAGTACTCCCATGTGCACCTGCAGAGAAGTCATTCATTAATACTAGTTCTCATCTCTCTTCCTGTTCAAGTGAATAGTAACATACAGAAGCTAATTTTTCCATCCACAGAAACTGAATATATAATCCTATCACAGTCTCAAGACATCTAGACTGAATTCTCTTCTGTACTTAGGCAAAAAGAAATGGAAACTACCATTTAAAAATGAAACGAAATGTGGGTGCTTCTGCTTTTGGAGTCTGCTGGCTTGTTGTGAGACAGATTCCTGAACTCTTCCCCCCAGACTCTGGCTCAGTACATCTCAGGGGTGGCTCAGGAACACAGATACAACCACCAGCACAGACGACGCTAATGTGACTTGTCCACATATCCAGAAACCCTAAAACAAAGGATTGAGCCCGGAGGCAGATAGGTTTGCGCTCTAGGGTTCTCAATTCTTACATCTTTGCATAAACAGAAAGTGCAAACAACGGTTAGACCAAACCATTATTATTCTGGACATAAAAGGAGTGAACTTTCACTTCTCTGACCTTAAATTATTAAGCAATATTGATGAACACAATAAAAGTAGATAATTTCAAAATAGTTTTCAATAATGTTTCTAAAAAAAAAAAAAAAGGAAAAGTGTCTTGCCTATCTATATATGTATAGAAACCAGAATAAGAATAAATATATTTGATGCAATATAGAGCCTCACAGTAGCTTTTACCTTTTTATATTTTTATAAACTCTTTCTAGCCAGAAGTAGTTATAAAAAGAACTTCCCAACTCATTGCTTCCATCTCCTAATTTCAAAATGCCATATGTCACAAAGTAAGAGAACACGTAGGAACACTTAAAACAAAACTTACCTAACAACAAACGCTGCTGTCTTCCCTCCATTTTCACTTCCTTTCATGAAGTATGTAGTCACGGCAGAGAGGCCACTTCATCAGGAACAGTTTTAAATCTTCTCAAGTTACACACAGTGAAATCAAGTCTTCCCGTCATCAACAATGCAAGGAAAATAATTAACGCTAGCATTTACTGTTTAGTACTACAAATTCCCTATTTTCAGACCGAAGAAAAATTTGAATTATGATAAAATGTATGCATAACTGACAACTAAACCCTGAGAGGAAAGGAGGCTATGCAGAAAGGCTGGAATGCCACGAAAGGAAAGACAGCAGGGTTTAAACATCAGAGCATTTCCTGTATCACTTTCTATTAGAAAAATGGAATCGAGAACTAAAAATGCTGTAAAATAGTCTCTGGTTGCACCTAGTCAAAGGAAAATGACAGATACTAAAAAGGAAAAAATTAAGAATGTGTCCCCTTGGAACATGAAGGAAGTATAAAGACAAAGCATCAGGTCTTGACAACACTAAAATGTGGAGAATCACTTTATTATGGACTACAGGAGAAGTAGGTGACCCATGAGTACTGGTTCATCTCCCTAGAACTGGAGACAACCTTTTATAAAATTTCCACAAACATGAAAACAGGAAAAGATTATTTCTAATGCTATTACTTATGCAAATTATTTGACTTTTCCCCTAACAGTCAAGTTTCAAATTTAATGACTACGCCATTCATTTCTTCAATGTTTAGGATAAGATCTTCAAGGACCCACAAGCTTTACTAGATCACAATTCCAAAAAGAGACTTACAAAAGTTCTTACTGTTACAGAGATGCTATTTATTCTACAAAGGACTGAAAGAAAATATGAGATGACAGGAACATAGAATTCTGGAAAATCTACCCTAAGGTAGGAGAAAGGTTACCAGAGAGTAGTTAACAAGGTAGAAGGGGAGAGAATACATGTTAATAATTTGGTGAAAGTCTGTCAAAGAGCAAAAATCATGCCCTTTGGAAGTTGATGAGTTCCATAAAAACTTCCATCTTACACAGCATCATACAAAAAAGCTCAGAGGTATTAGACTATCAAATCACAGGCAACTAATGGTCACAGTTGAGCACACTTGTCAAACGTCCCAATTTCAAGTAAATAGTAACTTGTTTGTAAAATGGAAAATAAAGGAGTGGTAATAGATCAGTAATCAAATGGTGATTAATAAAAACTTGAGAAATGTAAGAATCCCACAAGAACTCTGTGCTGTACAGCTACAGAATGGCAAAGGAGAAGAGGGTCACAGGCAGTGGAGAGGCCAAGAAAGTTTCCCTGGAGGAAGTGCTACAGAGAGCGGCCTCAAAAGCTAGAAAGGCATTTTTATGGTTGGCAAAGAAGAAAAAAGGAAATCACACTCCAGGTAGTGAGAGGACAAGTGAAGACATGAAGGAGAAAAACAGGAATATTTAGAACATAGCAAGTAGGTCAAGTATGGTGACAATGGAGAAATATCAAGTGAAATGCTTGAAAGCAAATGGTGGCAGGCTTCCATGCCAAATTGGAGTGGATGCACTAAATAAAAAACATTAGAAACTTTAAGAAAATTAACTTGACAGCTGGCTAAGGCCTACTGGGTGGGAAAAGAAGAAAAATATAAAAGACAACTCTACCAGCCATCCTGGAATAGTGATAAAATGAAAAAGCCAAGATCCTGTCTAAAATGATGCTTGGTTAAAAAGTATACAGTAAAATACCTTTAAAGATACAGAAAAAGATTTCCTTATAAGCACTAAATAACGGGGAGGGGATGAAAGTTTGAGAGCATTCCTGTTGCTGGAATCTTTATGCTCTGCCTGCTAATTATGAATCGGAACTAATTGGAAGCTGAAATGAAAATCACAGGTAGTAGCTCCAAACACACATAATTTCTCTCTCCCTCTCTTCAGCCTCAGAGCTGGGCTTAGTACTGAGTCTATGCACCAAGGTACAACGTTTTGCAGGGAACCAGAGAAAGGGGCTTTAAGCCCCTCTTCTTAATAGTCATAGCTATACCATGGAGAACTCGGTAAGTCAGGAAGTACTAGGCCTAATGAAGGCCTGATGTATCCTGGCATGAAGTGTTTCTAATGTAGCAATACCCCACCTAGGAAGAACACTGTCAAAAGGCACACTGTAAATTGTAGCTTGTGTGTACGTGTCCTGAATTGGCAAATACCAGAAAAAGAGACAGTAGGAAGGCAAGAAAGGATACATCAAACCCAGGAGAGATGCTGTGGATAGATTCCTGAGACACCAGTATAGGACCAAGAGAGAGAAAAAAAGAATTTACACGAACACATAAGTTTTGGGTTTGTCACAGTTTAATGAACGGGCTCAGAACATCCTGTGACCTAACTTGTTCGAGTTCTATTTCCCGGTTCTGTGTAATGACATGCTACTGTCCTCATACGTAGTCTCTCTGATGCAAGAAACTATCGTCTGTTTAACAAAAGATCAGAAAAAAAATGCTAGGTTATATTAAGAACACAAAGTAGAAACGGCAAATGTATTTCTTTAGACTATACATGCACAATTAGAACCTCTTTTTAAAAGACAAATTTGATGACTGTAAAACTAAGCCACTCATAAGAAATTTAAGGCAAAATACACACGCAAAGTGAAAGTTAAAGACACAGCATGTGGAACAATAAAGAATATTATAATATTTTATCAGAAAAAATCAAATTCAAGGTAAAGATATATGCCATAAAGAAGTTTGTTTTATATTAAGAAAAATACAATCTATAAAAACTGTATTTCTTGAATGTCTACAGATGAGATACCACAGCATTAAAGCAAATGTCTTATAAAAGCTGATTTTAAAAAAAATAAACCACAGAGTAATGCAAGACACATCATCCTCTGGAAAATACTAAGTGATCAAAAAGTGAAGATATAGAGGATTATAAAAATGCAACTAATAAAATGATTTGATACTGACTTTATGTCTAATTTTGAATCCTACAAGCACTTAATGTACTTTTCAATGGCCTATACACATTTTTAAATATTATTTATGCATATAATAAAAATGCTGGCTCAAGAAAACTAAACCAATAAAATGAATAGCCTATAATCAGACCCTAGTATATATATCAGAAATTATTATATGACATTATGGTACAAAGTAGCATTGTCAATCTGAGCAGATAAATTGGTAAATGAACAATTAATCATATGAGGAAAATAAGCTATAACCTCAAAATAGTCTACATTCAACAAAAATATTTAATGAGTTATGGAAAATTAAACAAAAAAACACTAGCAATAAAATAACTGAATATTTTCATTATATTGGATGAGAATTTCTACATAAGACAATTTTAATAGAACCTTTAGCTAGGCATGGTGGCTCATACCTGTAATCCCAGCACTCTTGGAGGCCACGGTGGCTGGATCGCCTCAACTCAGGAGATCAAAACCAGCCTGAGCAAGAGTAAGAGCCTGCCTCTAAAAATAGGCGGATGTTGTGGCAGATGCCTGTAGTCCCAGCTACTTGGGATGCTGAGGCAAGAGGATTGCTTAAGCCCAAGGGTTTGAGGTTGCTGTGAGCTATATGATGCCACAGTACTCTACCAAGAGCAACACTGTGGGACTGTCTCAAAAAAATAAATATATACATAAGGTTTGAAAGCTTCATTTTCCAATAAAACTCAAAATTTAGAGGCAAAATGTAAGTTGACACAAAAAGGAAAAATATATTTAGTATATGAATAAGTATCATGAATCAATACATTTCCACCTATCCTAGTATAAAATGAACAAAACATACACAATTAAAAGAAAAAAATATTAACAGTACAGTATTTACAGAGAAGCAAATCAAAATAACTACATTTGAATTTCATTATGTAGATGATAATGATTCTACATGTTCACTTCCAAGTAAGCAGAATGCAAATCTCTTCAGAATTCTAAAGATGAGATCTGAAATACGAATCCAAGGGCTTGAATTCAAACACCCTTTTAAAATGTAAGTTTCACCATTTTTTAAAGATATAATAATTAAATATGAAGAATTTTTTGTAAAATGTATTATTTCAAAAAAGAAAACACTGCCAATACACTGAATAGGTGGTAGTATTTGATTAAATTACAATATATTAATAAGATTAAAGACTAAATAACTATTTAAAATGATATAGAAAATATTTAATGTCAGGAAATATAAATTTTGAGAATATATAGATACACACACATACATGTGTATGTGCACATTTACACTTAACCTTTGGTGATTATAAAATGAGATAAAGGTATTTCTGGTATAAAATTATAAGACTTAATTTTTCTTCTTTTGATTTATCTGAATTCTTACACAGTAAGCATATAAAAGCAAAAAATTTCACAAAATCATCCAACTACCCAAAATAAGATCATCTACTTCTATATAATGCTGAATATTAAAACTATGTCAGAGAAATTGTAAATATTTATGGAAAAGTATTCATAAAATATTAGGAAAATAAGTAAAATCATAAATTACAAGAAAGTCATTTGCAAAAAAACAATGAATATAGATAGAAACATTTCAAAACAGCTAGAGGACTATACATGAAAATATTAATAGCAGCTTTATCTGGATGAGATAGCTACAGAGGATCTTTTTGCCTCACAAGATAATCAACAGTGAACATTACTTCAGTAATTACTTTTATAATAAAGATTTTATAAAAGTTATACTTTTTAGTACCCCACCTGTTTAGGTAAGGCTACGTAAGAGAAAATAGACTTACAGACTTTCAGCTAATTCACCGAACTTTTTTATATAAATATCATACTTTTTAACCTAAAAGGCAGTAGAACCTCTTTATTAAAATTTAATGAGATACAAAATGAATAGTGGCTTTGTGTTAGCAGTAGTGCTTTTATAAGTTCTAACTTAGAAAATGAGAATATTATTGTTCTGATAAATTATTACTCTTGCTGCTGTAACAAATTACGACAAATGTAGGGCTTGAAAACACCACAAATTTATTATATGTAGTACAGTTCTATAGGTCCAAAGTGAGTTTTACTAGGCTAAAATTAAAGAATCAGGAGGGCTGCATTCCTTTTGGAAGGTCCATGGGAGAATTCCTTTTCTTGCCTTTTCCATTTGCCTGCATTCCTTGGCCTGTGCCATCTCCTCTCTCCAACTCAAAGCCAGACTAGTCTTTCTCACACCACATCACTTTAACTCTTTCACCATCCTTTTCTACATTTAAGGACACTTGTGATTACATTGGGTCCACTGGGTTAATCCAGGAAACTCTACCTATTTTAAGGTCAGCTGGTCAGCAAACTTATTCCATCTGCTATCTCACTGTCCCCTTGTTAAGTAAGAGGTGTTGTTGCAGATTTAGGAAATGTACAACTTTAGGAGATGAATATTCTATCATGGATGACTATTAATATTTGTAATCAATGGACATTAGCTTCACTAATTCAACAAATATTGATTAAATCCTTCCTAAATGATAGAAACTATTCATCTATTAGGAATAAAAAAGCTAATAACAGGGGACAGAGCAAGATGGCAGACTACAAACATCTTATTAGCCATTTGTGGTGACACAGGGGAAGAAACTCCAGACACCTCTGGCTGGGGGAACCTACCCAGGGACATCACTCCAGGGACACAGTGAAAACGTGGTGAACTCCAGGAGCCAATGAGGTCAGAAGCTGGGGAAAATCAGCACAGAAGGCAAAGGCTTAGGTATGGGCAGGAACCAGGCAGCCAGCCCTCCTGTGGAAGACAGGGGACAGGAAAGGAATGTCCAGCAGCTTTTATTTTGGACTAAACTGCTTATTGGAGCTGCCTTTGAAAGCTTAAACAAGTAAGTGGATTCACTGTAATGAACCCGTCCAAAGTTAGCTCAAAAGAAATTCTACAAAAAGCCAGAGTAAACACCAACTGACCTACATGGATAGATCCATCAAGGTGACAGTGGACTTCTTAGCTGAAACTTTCCATGCCAGAAGATAATGGTCACCTACCTTTAACTTTTTTAAACAAAACAATTTTTAGCCCAAAATTCTGTATACTGCTAAACCTCAGAATCAAAGAGAAATCAAATCTCTTACTAACATGCAAACATTGAGGACGTTTGCCACAAGACCAGCTCTACAGAAAATACTTACACCTATTCTCCACAATGACCATCACAATAGATCATCAGCAAATTAAACATCCAAAAACTAAAGGACAACATCTAGCTTCCACAATGATGCAAATGATAAAACTAAGCAAATGACTTTCACAAAACAGATGAATAGAACTCCACCACACTTATCAATTCTCTCAGTAAATGTTAATGGCTTGAATTCTCCCCTGAAGAGACACAGGCTAGCAATTAGATTTAAAAAGTACACACCATACATATGTTGTCTCTAGGAAACACACCTTACCTTAAAGGACAAAACAAGACTCAGGGTAAAAGGTTGGGAAAACATTATTTCAGACAACTGGCAGTCAGAAGAAAGGAGGGGTCAGAATCTTATTTTCAGATTATTAGTGGATTGAGAGCAACTGAAGTTAGGAAAGACAACGATGGTCATTTCATTCTGGTCAAGGGAGCAATTCAATAAGAGGACCATTTCAAGCAGACCTTGGTTGGTCTGAGCAATATGATATCCCATAACACCATGGCAGCTAGGAAATTTTACACCCCTCTGGTAGAACTGAACAGATCCTCCACCAGCAGTTCTCAACCTGTGGATTGCAACACCTTTGGGGGTCGAACAATCCTTTCACAGGGGTCACCTAAGACCATCCTGCATATCAGATATTTACATTATAATTCATAACAGTAGCAAAGTTATAGTTATGAAGTAGAAACAAAAATAATTTTATGGTTGGGGGGTCACCACAACATGAGGAACTGTATTAAAGGGTCGCAGCATTAGGAAGGTTGAGAACCACTGCTCTAAATGAACTAACCAAAGATACAAGATACTTAAACATGATCCTATAACAAATGGGCTTAATAGTCATATATAGAACACACCATCCCAAAGCTAAGGAATATACCTTCTTCTCATCAGTCCATGGAACAAAATAGATAATATCATAGGTCACAAGTAAAACCTCATCAAATTTTAAAAGAATTAAAATTATACCTTGTATCTTCTTGGACCACCAGACAATAAAGGTGGAACTCAACTCCAACAAAAATTTTCATCTCCACATAAAGGCATGCAAACTAAACAACCTTATGCTAAATGACAATTGGTCAAGGAACAGAAAAAGGAACTATTACATTTCTCAAACATAACAATAAGGCAGCTAAACTTACCAAAACCTGTGGGATACTGCAAAAGGAGTCCTAAGAGGGAAATTTATCATATTAAATGCCTACATCTGAAAAACAGAAAGAGAGCACATCCACACCTAATGAATCATCTTAAGAAAATAGAAAAAGAAGAGCAATCCGATCCTAAAACCTTGCAGAAGAAAAGAAATAACCAAGATTAAATCAGAGATTAATAGAACTGAAAAGAATCATTCAGAAAACTAATGAAACAAAAAGTTCTTTGAACAGATAAACAAAATTGATAAACCTTTGGCCAGATTAACTAGAAACAGAAAAGTAAAATCTTCAATAACCTCAATCAGAAACAAAACGGGAAATAACAGATACCACAAAGATGCAACTAATTTCCTCTAACTACTACAAGAGACTCTACGGCCAGAAATTTGACTATATGGAGGAGAACCAATATCTGGAAGCACACCTACTCCCTAGACTTAACCAAGATGAAATAAATCTTTTGAACTAACCAATATAAAGCAGTAAGATTACAGAAACAATAAAAGAACCTTCCAACAAAAAAATGCCCTGAACCAGATGCCTTCACACCAGAATTCTTTCAAACCTTCAAAAAAGAGCTTGTACCTATACTACATACAGAACCTATTTTAAAACCTCAGAAGGAAGTTCCCCCAACATGCTATAAACATCACCCCGATATCAAAACCAGGGAAGGACCCAACTAAAAAGGAAAACTACAGGCCAATTTCATTAAAGGATATTGCTACAAAAATAATCAATAAAATCTTAGCTTTTATTATAGCTACATGTTAAAAAAATTACACCACTATTAAGTAGGCTTCATCCAAGGGATGCAAGGCTGGTTTAAATCCATAAATGTAATTCATCATATCAAGAGAAGCAAAAACAAAGACCATATGATAATCTCAATAGATGCAAAAAAAAAAAAAAGCATTTGACAAAGTTCAGCATCCTTTTCTAACAGGAACACTTAAAAATATAGTCATAGGTGGCACGTTTCTTAAGCTGATTGAAGTCATCTGTGATAACCCACAGCTAACATCATACTGAATGGAGTAAAACTGAAAACATTTCCACTTAGAACTGGAACCAGGTAAGGATGTCCACTACTGCCACTATTATTCAACATAGTTCTGGAAGTTCTAGCCAATGCAATTAGGCAACAGAGGGCTATAAAGGGCATCCAAATGGGGATAAAAGAAGTCAAACTCTCTGCTCAGCACCCATAGCACAGTGATTACTGCATCAGCCACATACACCGAAGTTGGCAGGTTTGAACCCAGCTGGGGCAGCTAACCAACAATGACAACTTCAACAACAACAAAAATAGCCGGGCATTGTGGCAGGTACCTATAGTCCCAGCTACTTGGGAGGCTGAGGCAAGAGAATTGCTTAAGCCCAGGAGTTTGAGGTTGCTGTTAGCTGTGACACCCAAGCACTCTACTGAGGGCAACATAGCAAGACTCTGTCTCAAGAAAAAAAAAAGTCAAACTCTCATTCTTTGCTGACAATATGATCTTATACTTAGGGAACCCCAAAGACTCAACCACAAGACCCCTGGAAGTGATCAAGAAATACAGTAACTTCTCAGGGTATAAAATCAACATCCACAAGTCAGTAGCCTTTATATATACCAATAACAGCCAAGCAAAGAAGCTCATCAAAGACACAACTCCCTACAAAGTACCTTCAAAGAAAATGAAATACCTAGGAATATACCTAACGAAAGAAGTGAAGGGCCTCTATCATGGAAAACTACTCACCCAAAACAAGATGATGACTTGACATCTTTTTGTATTAACCTGGATGAAGTTGAAACACATTCTCCTTAGTAAACTATCTCAAGAAAGAAAAAGCAAATATCTAATGTACTCAATACTAAAATGAAGCCAGCAGATGATCTAATTCATGTCCACATAGGAGAACAACTCATTCAAGGAGGGTGGAGGTAGAATTAAAGAAGGGAGAAAAGAGAGGAGGGGAGATTGGCATGCTTCCACTTAATGGGCACAATGTAGAAATATACAGCACACCTTTTGGGTGTGGGACACAACTACAAGATGGATTCTACTGACAAATTGAAATATTACGACCTGGTTATTTGTACCCTCACATTAACCTGAAATTAAAAAAACAAAAACACAAGATTGTAATAAGGAAAAAAAAGATAATAAAAATAGTAATAATTCTTGAAGGCACCGTTATAGACCTGTTACAATATTAATGTCATCATTTTTCACTTATCATCCTTATTTTCCATTTTTGCTTTAGGTGCATACTACATAGAAAACATTTGAATCTGACAGGTAAATAGTTTAAAATGATAAAAGAAAAAAAACCACACCCTCAGAATTTATTTACTATTTTTAGAAAATGTTTATTAACTATTGCCCATGAATGTGAAATCATTTTAGCTTCCAGAGATAAAACAATAAACCAAAAAGAAATCATGTCTGTTCACTTGCAGTAATTTAACATTTAAAATGTTGCAAATGAGATAACAAGAGATTTGTTGCAAGTTCTGGCAACAGAATTTAATATGTATAAAATACCAATCAAAAAATTGTATTAGTCTAGCAGTCTGGATAATCAGTCTTTCTTACCGTGCACATTCTATGGTTTTTGGTCTAGATGGAGAAAGGGAGAGTTGAGAACTATGCAAGCTCATGATGAGGCAGAAGAGTTGGAGTTCATCAGTAAAATGTCCTCGGTCCTTTCACTGAGGACCACATCAGTGGTTATGTCAGCTATAGTTTCATCTATTCCAGAAAGCCTACTCTGTGCCATTTGTTAGTACTTCAAGAAATATGTTTTAGGACTTTATGTTGACTTTTAGAAAAGGCTTTTATCCGTGTACTCATATAAATGTCAATACATTTAAATATATATTAGATATGTGCATATTGCTTAATGAAAATTCAATCAAACCTTTGGAACAGCTGCACTAAAAATTTTCTATTACAGGAGTGCTCTCTGACTATCACTCAGGCAATCCCCATTAAAAACAACATAGGTTCTGTAAGTTTGTTCTTAAGTTGCATTTGTATTTAAGTTGGAACAGGTACATTTACATATTTCCCGTAACAATCTCAGTTTGTAAGTGGGAGTTGTATGTTAAGTCAGATGTGGTGTAAGTTGGGGACTGCCTGCACTTCATTTAGAGCAGTGGTTCTCAACCTTCCTAATGCCACAACCCTTTAATATAGTTCCTCACGTTGTGGTGACCCCCAACCATAAAATTATTTTCATTGCTACTTTATAACTGTAATGAATTGTAATGTAAATATCTGATATGCAGGATGTATTTTGCCACTGCTGTGAATCGTAATGTAAATATCTAATATGTAGGATGTATTTTCATTGTTACAAAGGGGTCACAACCCACAGGATGAGAGCCGCTGATTTAGAGGGAATAAGCTTATTCTAATATTAAAAAGAAGAGTTTAGTATAATGTTAATAAAAGTTTTCATATTTCTCTAATTTCTGTAAATGTGCGATCTTCACTAGAGTTGGCTCAAGATGTCCTTCTTCCGGGATGGGAACTGACAGTTCTAGAAGAGTGAGATTCTTCTAGCTTCGAACACTTATAAATAGCATTTTGAAGCAAATCTTGCTAAAATATTTGCAATATTGCTTTAGGTCCCTCATCAGAAAATCATTAACAAGGTTGAACGAATTTAGATCATAGAGTTCTCTGTGTAGAAATAACACCCCTATTTACATGTACTGTCAAGAATTATCCGATAGGTTGGCATTGAGGAGAATAACCAGCTTCTTTAGTTCAGCCAGACTTTCTAGGTTTTACAACTTAGAGTCTTAAATTCAGAAAAAAACCTTTTGTCCCGAGCAAGCCAGGGTGGTTGGTCACTCAAATTCAAGTCCCTGGGCATTATGAGATGGAGGAGACAGAAAGAGTGGGGAGAGAAAGAGTGGCGGAAGAAAGGAAAGTGAGCAGTCACAGCTCTCGTAACCAAAGGAGGGTAATATGGACAGCAGAGCGGACTCTTTCTGCCTCAGGAAAGACACATCATAGTGAACCTGTTAGGGCTATGAGGTCAGACAGTTGGAAACTCGGCAGATCAGTTTGTCCGGCTATCTTTTCTCTGTATTGTGGATTGTGTTGAAAATAAAAAGGGCTGAGTGCAGTGGCTGGGGATCATCAGAAAAGGGCTGGCCAGCGGGCTGCAGGACACTCAGTTCAGGACCTGCCACCAGCACCAGCCAACTTGAAAGAGACCACACCAGTGGTTATGTCAGCAATAGGTTTCATCTACAAATGCCTGTGGGGAAAAAAGCCCAAGTGGTAGAGGTATTGCCTCAGATACCAGAGGACTGAGAACATTTTACTGATGGACTCAGCTCTTCCTCCTCCTCATGAGCTTATACAGCCCACATCCCTCTCTTCCTCCATCCAGACCGAAAATGATAGAATGTGCACACTAAGAAAGACTATGTAGACCGGTGTGATGAAAATGTGTCAAACGGTTTGTGAAACTAATGTATGATGTCCCATGATCATATCGATGTGCACAGCTATGATTTAATAAAAAAAAAAAAAAAGAAAGACTGATTACCCAGACTGCTAGAATTATCAGATTACACTCGACTTTAAAGCAGTGGTTCTCAACCTTCCTAATGCCACAGCCCTTTAATACAGTTCCTGTGGGTCCCAACCCACAGGTTGAGAACCACTGCTTTAAAATAAGTTTATAAACAAAACTACATTGTTCCACACATCTGAATGATAGCCTGAGTTTTACATGGGATCCTCAAACTTACATAGCTACAGAAAGTGAAACAGCTGATACTGTAAAGCCTCCCAGTCTATGGGAGGCTTTTCTAGCAGTAGCAAGTTTCTCTGCTATTTTTAGTCAGTCATCAAACATTTAAGTGCCTTATGGGTACTTACCTAGCACTGTACTCAGTTCTTCCTTTCCACAGGAAATTTAAAAAGCTATCAGTTCTTGTCTTTAATTAGTTTTTTTTACTAAAGTAGGGTTCATCTCTCATCTCTTACTCCCCTGGATTTAGTTAAGTTGGGCTTTTACGAAGCAAAAGGAAAAATACATCTTGCTTATTCGCAGACCCTACTCAGAGGCTTCAGCACTCTGGCTGCCCAAGAGGCCTTTAACAGCTCAGACCCCCTCTGAAATAGCAGTAAATCTCTTTAAATCTAGAGGATTATGTTTCTGAAAGATTGAAATAGGGAAAATCCTCTTTTTTAAAAAATCCTCCTAAGACACCATAAATCCAATAGTCAGTATTTTTGCTTGATTTAGTAGAGTCGAGCTGTTTTATATTACTTACTAAAGATGTATGTTTACTTATTTTTATAAATCATATTCTCCTAGAGACTTAAGTGTCAAGTACATTTTCTTCTGTTCAAAATTGTAAATTAATTTTTTAAACCTTTTGAAAATACCCTGATTGCAGAGCCAGAGCTGTTCCCCTAACACAGCCATGCTTCTGTGTTCGTTCATCCATTCCCCACAGCTTGAGTAAGATGAAAATTGCAGGGAGCCAGATCATTTTTGTCACCAAGAAAAATGGTTACTTTTATAACACAAAGAAATAAAACGGAGTTGGTATCCAGCTACTGCATCCAGAGAGTGAAACTTATACTCACACTCACCAAAAAGTCAATAATTGCTGACGTGATCAGGAGGTTGAGAAAAATCAAGTAGTAATGAGGAAGGAGGGGTGTCTGCAGATCATACCCACAAAAAGCCAAGAACTCCAAGTTTTAACCCTACTAATGGATTCTCATTTAAAAAGGAAACTTTTACTGGGCAATACTCAGTAGATCACAGTACCAAGGTCAGGATAAGATTGCTCCAGGAACATTTATGAGACCCAGACCAGCTGAGCCATATCACCACCAGCTTGTCCAATGCCTGGCAACACTGACAGATGTTAGGGAAGCAGGGTACTTAGGGTTCAGAACTAGGGGAATAAAATACGATTAACAGCTCCAGTGGTTGAATGGAATTCAAAAATATATGACTAAACTCTCTCTGTAATATTATCAAAGAGTCACCTCTATCTGGGCCTCGGTTTTTTTATTGAACCGTACACATATAACAGAAAATTTACACATAAGTAGATGTTATCCAGGCATAATTCTAATAGACAGCAATTTAAATATTTTAAGATAAAAGATTCGTAGGGACCTACAACACGTATTACATATAGAATGCATTTGAGAAAACGGCTATCTTTCAACTATAAATCTATTTTTCAACAAATCTAATTTTTCTTTTTTAACAAATCAAATTCTCATAAGACAAACTAGTATTCTACCAATAGGCATGCTGAACTAAGCCTTTTCATAAAAATTAAGATCTTACTTTAAAAAAAAATTTATCTCTAAGTTTGAAGCATCAAATATTAGGTTGTTTTGCTACAATGTATATAATTATCCAAGCAGGTAGTTAAAGAAAGTCCCTAAATCCTACCTGTTTCAGAAGAGGGTAATATTTTCATTTCAGACATGCGTCCAAAAAGCTTAGGACAGTCATTTTTCCCAGTTCTACATATAAAAGATTTGTTTAGGGCTTCAAAACACCAGATAGAAAGCACGTGGATTGGCAAGGATGAGACCATTTATACTTCAAAACACTGAAGCTTTACGGACAAAACATCCATCTTTTTCACTTAGAGAAGTTCATGGCAAGGGTTACATTTTAAAGGAACTCTAATCTTTGCTCTTGTGTCCTTCACTCACTCATTTGCATATTTTAGTTACCTGGCCTCCCTTACAGACTACCAGGGAGAAGCCACCCAGGACAGCTATTTACAGTGCATAGTAATACAAGGAGATATTGTCTTTGTTATTAAAATGGAGTCTCCAGTCTAGCCTCTCATGGGGTCTACTTTGAGGCACCATGGTTAAGGCGGGGCTGCATGAAACCAACAGGTGTGGAATAGAGCAAATAGGAACTAAAACAGTATCCAGGAGATGGCAGGAAATAAAAAAAGGTCAAATCCAAAGGTGTCACAGGCAAATGACCAAAAATTGGTCCTGTAAGAAAGGCCCTTGAGACTAGGTCAGCTGCCAAACAGTTTGGTAAAGGATTTTGGCTCATGAACCAGAGCAAAGCCAGGGAAGATTTCCTACGGCATCAATTCACACAGGGAAGATCCTAGAGTGGAAATGTTTGGTGAGGAACCAGGGGCCTCAAAGCCACACGTGGCCCTTCAGATCTCCAACTGCAGCCCTTCAACACAAAAGGATTTGTTCTGTAAATTTGGATTCAGTAATACAGCCGCACTCAAGAACCCAGAAGACCATGTGTAGTTCCAAAGCCGCAGGCTCCACACCCCTGGAGGGAGGCAGACTTCTGAGATGACCTTGAAGCTTGCCTTGTTTAACCAAAAGGTGGCGAGCCCCCATAGCTCCAGGGAGGTCCACTCTGCTGCGTATGTTTGTCTGCTTATCCATTTTCTATCCCTTTTCTTCCCATTGCAGAGAGTTGACTATCATTTTCCTGAGTTCCTGACACCCTGTCAAGGTCCCACAAAGACCTCCCTCAAGCTTTCTATCCTTTTGCCCCTCAGGTAAAATGAAAGTTTTGTTTAAATTTTATTATATATTTAAGGTGCACAGCATTTTTTGATATATAGTCAACAATGGGGACATGTGAGAAATGTGTCTTAGGCAAGTTCCTGGTTGAGTGTACTTTACAGGAACCTAGACAGCATGGCCAACTACATCTAGGCAACACTAAAACCCATACAGCATGTTACTGAATACTTTAGGCAATTAACATAATATTTGTATATAAACATGTATATTCTGTTTCCTTTAATCCCCATTCCCAATACTCCTTTCCCTTAAACACCCTCTAAAGTATTTAGATGTAAATTTCTGCTTATATGTGTTTTTAAAAGACCATTTTTGACCATCAATTTGAATTTATATAAATGGGATTTTTCTATTTCCTTCTATTTTTGGCTAGTCGCTAAGAACTTTTAAGTTCCATCCTCATAATTGTCTATTCATCCAGGGGTCCTCAAATTTTTTAAACAGGGGGCAAGTTCACTGTCCCTCAGACCGTTGGAGGGCTGGACTCTAGTTTTTTAAAAAAAAAAAACTATGAACATATTCCTATGCACACTGCACATATCTTATTTTGAAGTAAAAGAAAAACAAGACAGGAACAAATACAATCACACCTCCACATGTGACCCACGGGCTGTAGTTTGAGGACCCCTGAAACCCATTGTGTTAGAACTTAAGCTTGATTCTTCGTTAAAAACATCTACCATGTTAGCCCTCCACTCTGCCTGTAATGGTCTCCAATTCTCATTACCACATGCAATGCTGCAACAAGCAGTCTCAGACACGTGTCCTGTGAATTTGGTAAAGAATGTGTGTGGGATATGGATACCTAATGAGACATAAAACTTAATACAACAAGGTAGAATATGGCACAAATTTTGTGCCAAAAAAAACTCGGCTTATACTCAAGTATATACGGTATCTATCAAGTTCTATTCTTAACATCTCTGAAAAACTATCTTTCTAATTGTTGGCAGTCAAAAGGGTTTGCAAACTATGATCTGTTCACCTGCCACATGTTTTTAATAAATAAAGTTTTCTTGGAAATCAGCCATGCTTTTTTTTTTTTTTACACATTGTCTAGGCTGCTTTAATGCTACAATGACAGAGATGAGTAATTGTGACAGGGGTAGTATGGCCTGCTAAACCTAAAATATTTCCTATTTGACCCTTCAAGAAAATTTTTGATATTTCAGCCACACCCATAGCACAGTGGTTACGGCGCCAGCCACATGCACTGAGGGTGGCGGGTTCGAACCTGTCCTGGGCCAGCTAAACAGCAATAACAACTGCAACCAAAAAAATAGCCAGGCGTTGTGGCAGGCACCTGTAGTCCCAGCTACTTGGGAAGCTGAGGCAAGAGAATCACATTAGCCCAAGCGTTTGAGTTTGCTGTGAGGTGTGACGCCACAGCACTCTACCCAGGGTGACGTAGTGAGACTGTCTAAAAATTTTCTTTTAAACTGGTATTTTATTATTCTTTAAATATTTATCTAATAACATGAATTTGGCCTACCTTCATATGCCTATTCACTCTCCAGTTTTCCTCTTTTGTAACTTGCCAGGGTATCCTTTTGGACTTTTCTTGTTATGTAAGAATAATTTATATTTTAGATAACTAATTAACATTAGGCATTGCAAACCTTTTCCATTCTGTCAGCTATCGTGTATACAGTGAACTTCATGAAAGAGAAAACCTTAATTTTGCTTTAACTCATCCTTCAACACAGTATTGATCTTTTTATTAAGAGTACTTTGTTGCTGTTGGTTGGCTTTTTTGCATTGGTCAAAATAATATTTTTCCCTTGGTTTATTCATGCAATAGATCATATCAATCAATTTCCCAAATTTCTGAATTCTTACAGTTCTTTATTAATGTGGTTTGTATTAGTCTGTCTATTCTCTACCCTGGGTTAACTTCAAACAGAAAGGTAATGCATTCCATATTATAGGTGTCCAATAATATCCATCAAAATTATGAAGCTAGATAAAATACTGTTGTAGCCACTGGGAAATAGAACCTCATTATTTTTTTAGACCACCTCCATAAATCTATCATTAGGTCTGGGCACCATGGCTCACACCTGTAACTCTAGCACTCTGGGAGGCCAAGGCAGGAGTTCCAGACCAGCCTGAGCAAGACCCTGTCTCTATTTAAAAAAGAAAAAAGTAGCCAGGCTTTTTGGTGGGCTCCTGTAGTCCCAACTACTTGGGAGGCTGAGGCAGGAGGACTGCTTGTCCCAGGAGTCTGAGGTTGTAGTGAGCTAGGCTGATGCCATGGCACTCTAGCCTGGGCAACAGGGTGCAATTCTCTCTCAAAAAAAGAAAAAAAAAAAAATACACACATACAGTTAGCCATATTTTAAATTGCACACAGACTTTATGGCCACCTCGTATGTATATGTGTATATTATCCTGAGGACCAACTTACTCAAAATCATATGGGGGAAAAACAAAACCTAAACTGATTGCTAGTGCTGGAGAATATGAATTTTTGTTAGTCACAGCTTAAAAATTAAACATCAGAAATAAAATGCTCCTGTTCCTTAGCATTTCAAAATTGAAAACATACTCTGTTTCCTCGTTAGTTTTACCATTTCTATTCTATATGAAAAATAACCCATTAAAATGCTTTTGTCCACACGAACTCTAGCCCTAACTCTAACATAGGTACAGTGGAACCTCTAGTTGACCACCTCCCACATTGACCACCTCAAGTTGACCTAGTTTTCATAGATCAGACACATACATGTACCACTCAGTACAGTAGGCCTAATTCTTTATGTTGACCACCTCTGTATGCTGACCAATTTGTTACAGTCCCTTGGGTAGTCAACTTGCAGTGGTTCCTGGTGTTTCCCAATTTTTTATTTTAATTCTACATCACTCAAAGCTATTTTACTTCCTTTTTAATAAAGAGAATATAAGAAAAGTTTTAATTGGCCCTTTTTTATGTTTTTATGCCTATATTATAATGTCTGGGACAGAAAAAAAAATAGCTTTCCCTCAGTTTTAGTCTAGTAATTCAAGTTGAATTTTAAATTTAGCAATAGAAATGGGTCTACAAGGGTAATAGTAATACCAAGAAAATCACACCAATTTCTATACTCCTAACTCAATGTATTACATACTAGACCCTGCCTTTTTTTTTTTTTTTTTTTTTTTCATTTCTTTATTTTTTATTGTTGGGGATTCATTGAGGGTACAATAAACCAGGTTACACTGATTGCATTTTTAGGTAAAGTCCCTCTTACAATCATGTCTTGCGCCCAAAAGGTGTGGCACACACCAAAGCTCCACTCCCCTCCCTCCTTCCCTCTCTCTGCT